>PRKT01001137.1:0-26992 GCA_003671525.1 Saccostrea glomerata
TCCACGTATTTAGAAGGCAAACTTTTGATCTGTACACGTCTTATGTTTTGAAATATCCAGCTTATTGTTGTTTTGTTGCATTATTTTTGTCACAAATGACAGAGGAAAGGCCGACCTGGATACGTATATCGCTGACTGTCTTCAAAGGAGAATATAAGCAATGAAAATAAATTAGCATACCTGTTTTATTAACTGAATTCCATATGAAATCCACATAATATTCTCGATATTAGCTTTTTAAATTCATTTTACGTATCTTTGTACTTGCCGTATTAGCCAAATTTTCTTTACACGACATGATAGATTCCCAAGTTACTTGATGTTCGTGTGTATATATATGCACTCATCGTTGGTAAATTTTAATCGAAAGGACAGAATCATCATTCCAATAAAAAAAGATTACATTTTTGTTAATGTTTACACTTTTCTATTCATTTTCTAGAGTTAAGGGGTCGACTGTGGTTTCCATTGCGCAATACATGTGTATTTCGCGCATCATGGCAAAATTAAGTGTCTTTACTGTTATCATGATAAAATGAAGCGTATTTACTGTTTTAAAGCATTTTTTTTAACATAGTTATGTAAATTCAACAAAATTAAGAAATTATAGGTTTAAGAATATAATGATTACAATTTTATATAACGGATATTTAACACTGATTTTGCAATGGATAGAAAGGTAGGCGTCGTTACAGTGCACTATGTACGTTATGATAAACTAAAGCTCTCAAAAAGGCGTTATGAAAATGTTATTTTAAAAAAAGTAATGAACATACGCTCTTGAAATATTAAACATAGAAGTTTGATAATATCTCTAATTTTTTTATTATGTTTTCATATGCATCCTTTGTGTCCGTCATATTTTGTAGTGCTCCATCAAAAAACAGGAAAATTTATTAATTTTTGGCATTTTAAGATTCCCTCTCTTGTAGCAAGACGGTAATTTTTCATGTCTCTTACATATATAATATAGTTAACTATCACATATCAAATAATATGTTGACGGTGCCACCGTTAGAGCGAGCGCAAAATATTCTATTGTTATAATTAGAATCGGGCTCGTCAAACCTCACGTGAAATTTGGTGTGTCTAGACTCTGACGTCACAAGACGTCGTAAGCGAGTTGCATTTCCAAGAAAAAACATAAACCGTGCTGAAAGTTAAAAAGAACGTTTCAAGTACTATTTATTTTCAATTTGTATCCATTAAATCAAGGCTAGTTAACTTTTTGTTGGACATTTGCCTTTACTCTCGTGAGAACGTAGCTAAAACAAGTGATGCATTGTGGGTCCAAATCACTGTATCAAAAAAAAAAAAATATGGAGTGAATGTGAAGAAGTCTGCATTTTCTCTTCGCACAAGCGTTGCTCTAAGAAATTGCAGTTATGAGCGTCGCTTCGCGACTCTTGCTGCTCTCGCTATTATAATGTGAACAAAAAGTCTGTTGTATTATCTGTATAATTTGCTTTAAAGTGCTAAAAATTGGTACTTTTTCTTTAGAATCCGATAGGAAAAGTACATGTATTTTGAGACGGTCCCTCAAAAATACCTGGATAGTAGATTTCCCCCAAACTTTGCTTATACCTTAAAGTTAATGAAGATTTTGGCTATGGTTGTTTTAGCACAATAAAACCCCAGTTGGTCCCGTTAAATTGCATCTCTAAATACCAATATTACGAAAACTTGTGTTCAAAAAATGACGTCATCTCGCCCACTATGATGTCTTAAACTTTTGCTGATTAAGTAAAGGTAGACTATTTTGTATGCTTCCTTAACACCCTGCGTAGTCAATACACAATTGCAAACTGACGTTTTTCATACTTATTGTTAGTCCATTAATAATACACTGAATTGACGACGGGTATTTCCGCTATTTCCCGATTATAACAAGAAACTCAGTAGAGGATACTCCCTCCTCCATGGCACCTGATTCCACCTCTGATGTTTCGACGGTTATGCTAGACCCTTATAGATATCTTTCCATAGATTTATTATCATATTAAAGTCTAACAAAAGAAATGTTTATCACATCAGTTTATAATAATTTCACTGTTGACCGGCCTGCCGGGTCAATATACTTGAAGGGTCGGTAGACTGCACCGTCACTGCTACGTCACAAGTAATTAAGGTCTTCTGTTTCCAACGGAAGAAGACCTTCTACTAATTCTAATGATAAAGATTATTATTCTTTTTTCTTCTTCTACTTCCTAGATCGCAACTTTGAGGCCTAATATCTCACTCATTTCTCATAAAATTTCGCTCAATTTTTTAGAGATAATATACGTTAATAAACTCTATCAGAATGCTGTCTTAAATTTTAAAAAGACACTTCCAGTTTTGAGTTATTTCCCTTAAACGAAAATTTATAGGCTTTCGTTTCCAGACAAAGGCTCAGAGACGACTAAAGCTGGAACAGAATTTCTTCTGATTATAGATAATAGAAGAATTGAAGATGTGCACATTGATTTTTGTTTTTCGATTTCTCTATTCAAAATGGCGCTATATAGATGTCAAAGATTAGAATGCTTAAAACAACCAAAAATTACTCATTTTGCTTTTTATCTTCTTTACTGAAAACATTTTGTTAAAATATATAGAACATATTTTGTGCAGAATTAGAAGATCTTACGAATGATATGTAGGAAAAAGGGATGACCCCTTAATTAAGCGATTTCTCAAAAAGTATTGAGAATTTGTTATACACCAAAGAAGCAAAGTTGTTAAAAATTTCTGGAAAAATCTACTCATATCATCAAAATACGTCCTGTGACGTCACTTCTGGCCAAACGGAGAGTAGTTCGAAACTGCATATTTTTGCATATGTTTTTCGGAAATATTTGTCACTGGAAGCATAAAAATTAATTTACCGTGTTTAAATCTTGATCAAATGAACTGATAACAACAAACGTATATAACTAAGTAAAAATGCCCTTGACCTAGAGTCTCTGAAATGTCAAATAGATTTTCATTTTTAAAAAAAAAATCAAAAATCTTAAATTATTGTTGACAACGATATGACGACTTAATCCCATAGTACGAAATCCTGTCATTTGATAGATGCAAAGCTAGTTGACATTCGCCCCGAAATCCATCTCAATTTTTTTAAAGTGAGTGAGAGGTTGTGTAAATTTTTGACCTTAATTGTGTAGAATCGAGAATGCTACGCCTTACTGAAAGTCCAAGTGTAACAGAGAACCGTACTACTTCCTCTTCGTGTACTAGATAAAGACCTGCTTCGAACAATTGCCAAATATCAATTGAAGAAAAATGAAACATTAAAACAAAGGTGTGATTATGTGCTTTGGAAGTGTGAAGTCCCCTCCCGACAGTTAATACCCGTCAATTACCCGTCAAATCTTCCGACAATTTATCATGTAACGATGTTCTAACAATAAAAATGAAAAAAAACAACTTCTATCAGAATTCAAATATGATAGACTGTTTCACTGACAATGTTATAGTATCAACGATATAACTTAGAAACTTATTACATAAGATTTTACGTGTGTTGATACAGTTCAAATTCTGGTAAAGGTAAAGAAAACAAACACTGATAAATTTTACACATCCAAATACAAAATTAGAAACAATGTGAACAAGCTTCCGTAAATACAAAGATCATCAAATCTAGTGACCATAAGGACTGCACATCCCTTATTAACCAGCCACTTTCGCTGTAAGCTTTCTATACATGTATCGAGCTTGAATCGACCAGTTTACTCACAAAAAATATAATGCTGACATTTAATGATTTTATTCAATAATTATTACAAACACTTGCCAAAGCCTAAATTTTACAAAATGAATACTTCGGTTACTCTGCATTGCAAGCTAAACCACGTGGAAAATGATCATCGCCCCCTTTTCATAACCAAACTCCAATTCAAAATTCTACATTTCTTCTTCATCGGTTTAACTCTTTAGAAATGAAATGATATGAGGATAGATGAGAAGGATATGGAGAAAATGAACAGTTTTCAATCTTAAAGTCAATAAAACAATAAAAATTAGGATCAGAGCAAACATCTCAAAAACATCAGAAGTGGAATCAGGTGCCCTGGAGGAGTGAGTATATGCATATTTTTAACAATGGACGTAACGCCAGTAAAGACTTAATATGTTATTCAATTGAACGAGTCACAATTTATCATCTCTGAAAGTTTAAGAGCCATTTTTGAGAACACTGGCGGACAAAATGACACTCCAGAAACAGAAAATTGGCCCCATCTCGTGACCAGAAGTAATAATTTTTTTTTTTTTGGTTATTGCTTGAAGTTTCATGACAATCTGTATATGCGTTCTCGGGAAATCGTCTGCACAATTCGGTAAGAGAAAAATAATAACTAGAGAGTCTGCTATTGCAAGCATATGTCGCTCGAACGTTTCACCCATTTTCATGGCAACTATTGATAACTTGAAAATTTTAAATGCATATCATTTTATGTAAGCTTTGGTATCTACGGCTGGGTTAAAAAAAACTTGTTTATCCCAATCTGTTTTATTTCTTTTCTTTTGTAGGTTACATGTCAACCTTTATTTGACATTTTGTAGGACTTCCAAAAACCTTGAGACTTATAAAGATAAATAAAATGATAAATGAATTGTTGCATTAAACAATTTCATTTTCAAGCTTCATTTTGATGCATTTCAAATTAAATTTTTGGAGTTATACTTCCTGGCTAAAGATCGAATATCCTTTGGTATTTTGCTTTAATACATATTGAAATAAAACCTATGATTTTTAAATTTTAACCTGACAACCCAAACCCAATCCACCTATCATAAACTGTCATAAATCATAAATGCATGGTTGCTTTAAAAAACGATAAAACAAGAATATCAGCAGTCCTGTTTAAAGTCATCATTTCCAAAGTTTTATTGTCGAAACTATGCCTTTGTCAGCAAATGCAGTTTATCATTGGGTCAAATGCTGATATTAAATGGATCTTTTATATCATGTAATATTTCCATTTCTAATATTTCTCTCTGTGATACTTCTTTGAAAATTAAAGTTAACTTCTTGATAATTCTACTGGAATGTAAATTAGGCAGGTCAATAGGCCAGGAGTTAAAGAGATCTAATATGTATGCAAATCTCTTACGCATCTGTCTCCAAGACTGACGCTAAGGACGTCAAATATGCATGAAAATCTTTTGCGGCTGCCGTTGTGTTTGAAGTCATGGCCGAAAACTAATAGAATTGGCATGGGATCCTCGTGTAATTCAAATTAATGTCTACATTTTTAAAGTGTTAATCCACAATTTTATTTCACAATGAAATGGAACTGCCTAGTTAGTATGGTATGCCAGGGCATCAACAATAGGGGGAAACATGGGATAATTTGCATGTCCTGGCATACTATACTAACTAGACAGTGATTCCTTAAGAATATGTAAAAAAAAAAAAACTGAATATAGCAAACAGTGCTAAATTTCATACATCAAATTGCATTTACTAACAAATCAGGAACAATTTAAACATGCATCAGTAGATACGTAGCTGTTGGATCTTGTACTCACGAGAAATAAGCCTCCCGTATCGACCGGTTTCTTTCTTTGTACGACTTTTAATCGGTATCAATCAGATATTCAAAGCGCCCAAAAAGAATAATGCTGTTATTGAAGACACGTTTACTCAGTAATTATTACAAACACTTTCCAAGGCCTTTATTTTACAAAATGAATATGCCGGTGACTTTGCATTGCAAGCTATGCCACGTGGAAAATCCTCATCGTATTCTTCTTCGTATCCAAAATCCAATTCAAAATTGCACATTTCTTCATCATCGGTTAAACTGTGAGATGGAAAAAAACATGAATGGGATTTTTTATACTTTCAGAAGCTCAGAATTTATTTGGGGATACTCTGAGCAGTGAACTCACTGAAAAGAAACCTTCGACTCTAGAGGGATAATAATGGCAAGTTCATACTATTTCAGACAGTGTATAGTTACTACTTTGTTTGGCACCCGCTCGGACCTCTTGTTTTAATGAGCTTCTTGTGCTATTTTAAATTAGTTGACGATACTTAGATTCATTTACATCCTTAATGAAGCTACAGCACGGGCAATACATGCGTCGGTTCTATAACATTTTACTTAATTCTCTCTCTCTCTTACACTATATCTGCATAAGGTATACAAAATCACGTACCCGAATCTTACCGGGGTATCGTTTGGATTTATATAAAGACATCTTGAGGCCTGAAAAGGTATATGTTGGTTTTTGAATATCATAAGGTAAAGTTGGAGATCACTATAAAGCTGTTTCATAGAAACGTTTTAAGGAAAAAAAAGGTTAATAATCATTATCAATCAGTTTATTACTTTTTTCTCTTAGAGAAAAACGAAACCCTCGTGGAATAACATTTATCTAATTTTTAATTGGTTATCATGTCAGTGTTTCTGATATTTTCTGCTGTATTTTATCACGCTAAGTCGTCAGCTGACCAATCTTGTCAAAAAAGGATAAGCTTTTTCAAAACTTACAATAATGTCACCTGGTTGAATTTGTAGTGGCCCACCGGGAATTTCAGTCCAGTCCTGAGGTAGGAAGGCATTTCATTACTTAACATCTGAATCAAGTATTTGATTTAATTAAATCAATAAAGACATTTAAAAACCCCTAGTGAATTTCTCGTGCTCTCATTGAGAAAGAGAGAGAAATTTCTTTCAAGGCGAAAATAAGTCTGGTATAGAGCTGAGTATCGAGAAAACAAGAAAGCCTTTGCTCAAAATTGAATGAAATCCAATTTTCAAGCAGGAAATCTCAATGTCCTTCTATTCATACATTCTTTTTAGTCTATACAAGTGTAAATTGAGAAAGTATTTAATGAAAGAGGGAAACATCGACCACATTTTAACATTGCGAATTTTCTTTCGATGATTTTTATATAGTGATTAAAAGTTAAATTTTAGCTTAGATAAAAATAATGACATTTTTGAAAAGGAAAAAAATGATAACAGATTATCATATATAAATCAAGTCAACCTTAATTCGATTTCTTGCTAGCTCACTTCCAAGAAGATGCCAACGGTCATTTCTGATTAGATATCCCTCAATCATGACACCTGCAACTCAAACAAGGCATATATTATTTAGGGAATAACAATCTTCTAATTAGGTATTTGCGACCGTTAATGCCGATTTAAGGTTCGCAAACTGAGTTTTACCGGCGATGCATAAAAGGAGCTGGTAAAACGGATGTTTGCCACCGCTAAATCATCCATGTTTTTTGTATGTTGTTTACATTTTATTTTGTTGAATTTCGTTATATAAAATACGTCACGGAGCATTGTGTTTTTGCGTCGGTTTATCATTTTATCCCATGCACTTATTGAATTCACAAAGTTTACATTATATAATTCAAAATATTTCCGTTTTTATTATAAAATCAATTTGTACAAGTACCAGGTATTCTTTCAGTAAAGGAGAAAGGCCGAAAACTGTCCATTCTGTGAGAGAAAGAACTAATCGAGGGCCGTAGGCCCGAGATTAGTTCTTTCTCTCATTGAATGGACAGTTTTCGGCCTTTCTCCTACTTAAAACATGATTCTCTTTGTTCTAAGAATTTAAAGAAAAATGTGAAAAACAGGTAGCACACAAACAATAAATTCATTGTTTACAGAATGGACAGTTATAGGTAAGCTTGGGGTGCACAACAATTTGTTGAATAGCCATTATGTATTCAGATTCAAATAACAAAAGGTCTTTGTCTAAGAATGGACAGTTACAGGTGGATTTTGGAGGATGGTAGTATTTATATAAGAATGCAACTCCTCAAAATCAGTTTATATTTTGCGTTGTAAAGGCAAACATGTTTCCCTTTTATGGAGATCTGGAATATATGACAGAATCGAAATCGAATTGAAACAAAAATATGCACAAAACCAGTGATATTTTGACCTGGAAACAGAGAATAGGAAGCGTAAAAGAAAATATCATCCAAATTTTGATCTCCTTAAAACTTCGACGACAAATACAGATATTTCGAATTCCAACCGGAATTTTTTTTTTCAATTTTAAATCAGTTTTTGGGGATATATCATAATTGCAGCAGTGTATTTGTGAAATGCAAATTGTGTTGGATAGCCATGATCCAAACTTCGACTTGAAAATGTATTTTAAATCAGATCTGGATATGTTTTAATCTAATTGTTTTTTACGTAAATTTTCATTGCGGCAGTATAGTTTTCATAGTGCAAATTGTTTTTGGGTGATGGATTTAATATATTAGCCTACTTCAAGCTTAAAATGGATTCTTCCCGAGGGAATGATGCTTCCAAAATGTGAAATTGTGTCATTTAATTCAAGTTTTGCTAAAAATCAAACGGATCTGATGCAGACACTGTGTTCAGGATTAATTTAAATCTCCAAGTTCATTTGTTAGTTATTTGCATGTATATTAAATCATTATAATTGTATTTGTTTTGTTTCCTTTTTGTGTTTACCTGTAACTCTCCATTCTGTTTGTTTTAACTGTCCATTCTTTTTAAAAAAAACTGTCCATTCGTAAAATGAATGGACATTTTCCAAAAAGAATGGACACCTACAGGTGACGTAATGGATTGTTAGGAGAGTTAGCTCAGCATTATGCTAGAGAATGGACAACACAAACAAATTTAAAGGTTTACGTCACAATCATGTTTTAATATATTTTAAATGACGGTGGTCTTGAAAAATACGTTCCTGAATCTGAAACATTGTCATAGCCAGAGCTGCTGATTCTACATGTCAATATATCACGGTTTTAATTCATAAATAATTCATTTGATAAATAATGTTCTTAAAATGCAGCTAAACTTTAATTTTCTACGATATTTGTTTTGATTTGTATGATACTTTATTGGTTGAGCTTAAGGTGTAGGATCTAGTAAATGGAAGATGCCTGCAATTTTTTGTAATTTGATTAACAAATCCCTTTAATGATGCTGTACAGCTTTAGCTTGGTCGAATAAGGTGTTTCATGGCTTGTAGGTTAACAAGATGAAGACCCATATTTTGAAGTGTCATTTTCAAAAGAAAAATGAAGACATCCAGTAATGAATATGAGATTTTTTTAAAGAAAATGTATCTAGATTGCCTACAGTCTTTCAGAAAACGGCATTTTTATTTAATCTGCATGGCCTCTTCTATTAAGTGATATCAAAGGACAAGATAGGGTAAGAGCCGAATCTGGCCCCCTATTTGATATAAAAATCAGAACACAGGTAAAATTGTTATAGTTTGTAGTTAAAATGTTAAAATGATGCTTACTTTAAGACAAGCACTAATTTTGATTCAAAGCTTACACGGAAGCCACTAGAGGGTGCAGAAATAGGACATTTTTCCGAATTTCCTCAATTTTGGTGGAATTTCATCATATTTGGGATACATTTCTCTTCGGAAAACATAGAGCACACGCTTGCCTATCTGAGATTTTTACACATATACTGCATCTGATATCAGAGTATAAAATATATAAATTTGGGAGATAGGCAAGCGTGTGCTCTATGTTTTCCGAATGAAAATATGCTGTAAAATTAATGAAAATTTGCATAAAAATGAGAAAAACCGAAAATTGACCTATTTCCAGAGCTCACTATGACCCCTGTATATTTTAAATCTTAAAACCAACACTCATTTTGTGGCAGGGCTGAAAACAGGTTTACATGGATAAACTGTTGGATCATTCTGAAAGACACCCAAAATAGGGGGCCAAATAATGGTCTTACCCTATCTTGTCCTTTGATATACTCAGCGTACCGGGATTGGCCTTCATATGATTTCAAATTATATGTCAAGAAAAAACTCAATTTTCTACATAATTCTTCAAACGCCAAAAAGTATTAGGATCGAAGTATGAGGAAAAATTGAAATGGTTTATAACTTTATTATGGATCTAGCATAAAAAATTAGTCTAAAGTCATTTACGAGTCCTGAAATTAAGGAAATGAGTTCTCTCTACTGTAACTTATAAAGATTGACATAGAAAGGTTGGAAAAAATAAACAATTTTTATTCTTTATGCAACCATTTATATTTCAATACCATTCATCCACTTAACCTTTTTGCAGCGTTCGTGTGATTCATTTGCACATCAAAGATAATGATGCCATCTGTTTTCTTTAAAACGAATTAATGTCAAGATATAAGCCTCAGAGATTCTTTTTTGTATTCATGTATCTTCTGATGGTGGAAGGATATGGAGATAACAAACAGTATTCAATCTCAAAAAAGATGAAAGGAGCAATGTCATATTTACCGTAATTGTGGGTGTGTGTGGAGTACCTATATGCAGTCACATTTGGCTTTTGCCATCTACACGCAACCTCAGCGAAGTAACCTGAAAACGGCATTACAACTACATGTCATCGACAACAAATTAAAATTATCTATTATTATTTTATACATTATTAATGAATGAGACATAACTTCCATAGAATTGCAACTGATAAGTTAATAAATAATAATACATATTCAAGTCATACCATGATCGCTCTTAGCAGGAATATAGCCATTACTGACGTGGGAATAAGTCTGATAGTGAAGAACATGTTCTCTGAAGCAATAAATAAAAACAAACTGAGGTTTTAGAAAAATCAGTTATTTTGTATATAAATCAAATTTCTGTCTATACTGTGTACAAGGTTATTTTCGACCTTTCACATTCTAAAACAAGTTTGCTCCGTCTTAAATTCTCCCAGAAGGATATTTGTTTAAAATATCATACTGTTTACTTTGATTTTGCCCTGCTTTAAATTTGTCCAGGTCGAGGGAGAAAGGGCGAAAATTAAACGGGGCGAAAATTTCCCTGTATTCAGTATTTCTTATGAAATATATATAAGAAA
Source organism: Saccostrea glomerata (assembly GCA_003671525.1). NCBI lineage: Eukaryota > Metazoa > Mollusca > Bivalvia > Ostreida > Ostreidae > Saccostrea > Saccostrea glomerata. The sequence goes on from PRKT01001137.1 coordinate 10,829, forward strand.
GTTAAGCGTTTACAAAGGACAAAAATTTCAGTAGCATGTAAAAGAAATCAATGTGTTTTTATAATGTATACAATCATAATTATGTTAATATTTTACCTTTGGTCGGTATAGGAAAGTGTAACGTTGACAACAGGTCTAGTGAATACTAAGAGATACAAAAGATAAATTAAAATTATCATGACTACTTTCTATTCAAAAGCAATTCATCCAAATGAAATAACTGTAGATTTTTAATACTCCGCAGCTAGGATAAGGCTGCCTGAAAAAGATCAAACTGTTCAAACTGTAGTAACTTCTCTGAACTACCCAGATATGACGTCATAATAGAATATGACGTCATGTCACTCAATACTTGAGCTGACATGACGGGGAAAGTGTCATAATTATTACATGTACATACAATATACATTTATTTTAGGGACTTTTGTTTAATTCAAGTGTAAGAAATGTTTTTTAAGCAAGAGTGTGCTGTTATAATGTTGAACAATTGAAATTTAAATAGCCCTATTCCTTTTGCTTGTCCGATATGCACATATTCAAACAGCAGCAAAACATTATGTGTGAAACGCTCCCTTTATACGTCCGTAGATAGACTTAGAATTTATGAATCCTGTTTATATTGAACTGGCACAAGTGATAAACAAGGACAAATTGAAAATATTCTGTGTGCATCTAAAAGATAAATATGTCCGCTAACTGAATTTTGCTGGGGGATTGTGTGTAGTTTATTCATTATTGTATAAATCGCGATAAAGTGTGGAAAATACCCCTTCTTATGTTGGTATGTTAAATTTCTCGTAAAATACTTTCTAAACGAGAAAAAAAATTAAACCTGCCCCCCAGCACTTTCTATATACAAGAGATCACGATTAATTGATCTATGTAACAAACGTTGCACAATATTTTTGTTTTGCACTTGTGCCGAAGCGATTTCTGTGCAACAATGAGGAATATCATAAATCTCCGTCACGTGATCAACACAGTCATGTGACATCATAAAAAGCTTTAAAATAAAACCTGATTTAACTATTATCTCAAAATGACTGCAATTTCAAACAAGGATTACATACAAAAATTAAAATCTAGCTCAAAATAAAATGTATATTTTTAAGGCATTTTAAACCTTCGGACAGCCTTATCATAACTGCGGATCACCTCGAGTAGATTAAATTTCTATATAAGGTCTCTTACCGTTCTTTTCCTTGAAGTGCACCTGCGTCACGAAATTCTTTAGCTTTGTTTTTCTTCCAAATTTGACAACAGTTTCTTTAAAAGGAAATTGAATTCATACAGTCATAGGTAAGGAAAAAAAACCAAAAATCCTAATAGAAATAATAAAACAAGATGTGTTTGTGAAACGCTGATATCCCTCTATGACAACATAGCTAAGGATCTTCGAATTCTAATCAAATGTGTCGGTACCCAAAGTAAAGACTTTTCACAAAAAATCCACTATTGTAAAGAAATATGAGAGCCCTAACCCTTTCTGTTCAAAAGTTATGACCATAGTACAAGAGGGTATAACTCCGAGGTCAAAGGATAAAAGTTATTGTCACAAAAATAAACATGAAAAATATGGGGAAATTAACAATCGTTTAAATGTTATGGCGAAAGAAAAAGTTTGGAACCTTGTTGAAAACATGTGTCCAATTCCAAGATTAAGGTCAAAAGGTCAAAGAAGTCGGTTCACTTTATGCATAAAATGGCCCTGTAGATATTCCAATTAATTGATCAACACTTGATTTTCTATTTAAAGATAAAATAGAGACTTGGTGCTTTCATATCCTATTAAAAAATTTCTCCGCAAAGTCCAAGTCTAGGAGAACTGGCTTTATGAAATTGCGATGTTCTTGAATTTTTAGGAAAACAGGTATAATTGAGTACTTTCAGTGAAGAAAAATAATATGAGCGCACCCTCTGATCTAAAAAATAAAATATGTCCATGAATCCTCAGAAACAGTTCTTTCATTTACTGGTTGCATATTTTAGATCAGAGGTTGCGCTCCATATCAAATATAGAAAAATAACTTTAAAAATTGGCCATTTTGTAGACTTTTTCTGAATATGAGGAAATTGACGCGTTTCGTGACGTCATAATGCATTAACTAGCCAGAAAATGACGTCATTTTTTATAGGATCGGAGTCACCAAAAATCTAAGTGATATCTTAATGCATTGTTAACTAAAACCATGCAGTTTCAGTTTTTCAGAAATTCACAGGGCCAAATAAGGCAAAAGTGAACCTTGTTCTTTGGTGGTACCTAAAGAAAAGTCTTGTTCCAAGGCATATACCTGTTAATTATTGAAACCATAGGCTCATGAAGTCAAAATTTATAAGCAAGGTTAAAATCTTTAGGACCAATATACAAACAGATAGAAATACAGACGAACGGACAGGGCAGAAATTATATACCCTCTTAAATTTGTTGACGTGCGCATAAAATAAATTCACCTTGTGGTAGATCAACTTTTCCGATATCTTTTGTGTTTGAAACATATCCCATGAAATTAACAGCTGGACCTGTACATGTTTGCCCTTGATCCTCTGCACAATTCCTAAAATAATGGAATTACTTATATATGTTTGAGAATTAAGCAATCAGTTGATGCTCGTAAGTTTAATGTTATATCAAATGCAAATAATTTCAAGCTTTCGTTAGAAATAATTCAATTACTTCATTGGAAAATGTAATATAGTAGATATGTAAAGTATGCATACATTTGCAGCATTGTTAAGGCTTGAATAAGGAGGCGGGGCCTAATTTATACGGGAAAGTTTACCGTGACGTCACACAAAAATATGACTTTTATGTATTTCTCATAATATCTGAAAATGAAATAATTTGCAACTCTTAACTGTATTAGCATAATAAACAACAATATAACTTATCAATGCATTAAAAAAAGTTGCTAGTTAAATCCCATGTAGCTAGTTGAAAACAAAGCACTCATCGCGATGAACTTGTAAACATGACGTCATATTGGTAAAAATGACGTACTTCATGTGCTGTGAGAGGCAGATTGAGGAATTTTTTATCAATGAAAAATGCGTTTTATTATTAAACGGAATATTATTTACAGGTTTTAAATAGTCGATTTATTCCAATGTTTAGCCTTGTTTAGTGCGATTATTAATTAACTACCAAGAGAATCTGTTTTATTAATTTTGTCGTTTTTTTATGTACAGGTTACGTATATTTCACATCGAAATGCCTCATAAAATCGTACTTTCGCAAGGGCATAGACTGCATAGATCTGAACCATTTTTTGAATATAGATATAGAATATTTTCCTTAACTTGAAAAGTGCTGCTGCTTTCTTTAAATCGAGGCCGTTATTTTATAAGTACACAAAATTTTAGGTAAAAGTCAAACATATTTCGACATTGGCCTATTTACTTAAAAAATTAACTATTAAAAAGCGAATTCTATTTAAAGCAGCAGCACTTTTCAGAAACTACAAAGTATGGAGAAACAATTAATAGCTTGAATTTTTGATTTTAATAAGGGTATGCCCTTGCGATATTGAAATTTGTTATTGACCTACATTCGGTGAACCTACCATGCATTCATCACGTGACTGTCCATCGATGGGACTAAACTTCATACAGTACAAAATGGGTTATACAATGCTTTTTCCATAAGTATTTAAGTTCTGTGATAATAAAACGGATAATTAAAATAAATTCAATTTTTTTAAAAATCCCCCTTTTTTACGTCTTTTTTCCGTTGATTTCTCATAGTAGGCCTTAACAGTGCTGCGTTGTATAAATACACCATTTATCGCGATTCTTAGCAGAGTACTTTGTTTAACTTTTTAAGATATTTGAAACAGTAAAAGAGCAATAACAAACATACACCATTTTGAATAAGTGCAACGGAGAAAGAATATGACTTTAATCGGTAGTAATAATATATATTTCATCTGTCATAGTTTTAAATGGATCTCCTGTTTTAAATCATTTTCAAATGTTTAAGCGAAATTTTTCTACTGCTTTCGAATTCTATTCTATTAGTTATTACATTTTGCACGTTAGAAATACCTACCAAATGATATTCTCCGAAACTGGTGATTCACATAAGGAGAGAGAAACATGGTGAACAAATTCTTTTTCTACCTCAACAATAATATTACCTGAAAGAACATCAACATAATATGTAAAAAGTAAGAATATTTTTAGGATTTTAGGTCAGACAGAGTTGTAATTAAAGCAAAAGAAAAAATCGATTTACACGGTAACGTATTGCTACATTATGTACATAGTGTTTAAAAATATAGCTCTGTCAGGTTTTATTTTAAAATGGAAAAGAAGAAGAGAGTCTCCTTTTATCTAATGCTGAAAGACAGATGATACAAACAAACTTTTGTCAAAATCTTTGAAAATAACAACTTGGGTCATGTTCAAATGAGTAAAATGAATAGCTTTCACCGCGTAGTTTTTAATTTTGTATTAACTTTTCACAAAAACGGAATTTGAAGTGAAAAATATTTGTATAGAATGTTAAAGATGATTCAAAAAGGGTGGAATTTTAAACATCACAAAAGATTTACAAATACTTCATAATTCTAGAAATTAATTAATTGCATCATTTGCAATAAAATTAGGTAAAAAAAATATACCATTCCAGGCATCATTTTTTTGGTTTGTATCACCTGTCCTTAAATAAAAGCAACGCAATACCTACTGAGATAACCTTCTTCTATATCTTGAAGACTGACAGCATAACAGATGTATTGATCTTTCTGTTGAAAGAAAAAAATCATTTACGTAAAGGATATTATATGCGAAAATATTATTAAAAACCCATGGAATTTCTTTGAAAAGACACGTTAAATACTAACAAACAATACATCCGTCACTGGTACCGAAATCGACATGTTTTTACTAGTCGTAGCATTTGTTGCAGCCCAATAAATCACGAAAACCCAGTAAATACGCTTCAATAACATGATCTTTTGCATGCAGTTTCAGAGAATAAAATGACAAAATCAACTCGAAAAGTTAGATAAGATAATACACAATGAACAGAATCAGAAAAGGGAATGGCTGAAAGTTTCCACCTGCCACAATACTATTGAGTAGTGTTGTCAAGGAGTACTAAGTTTACAGATTACCTGCCGAAAGATGACGATGTGCTTTAGACTTACTTCTCTATTTCGAGTAGCTACATGTATTCAAAATATATGTTTGAACATATGTCAATAGGAGTAAATCTAAGAATATTTGTTCAAATGACACCATGTCAAAATTAAAAAAAGAAAAAAGAAAAGGAAACAATCGCTAATGAAAGATTTGCAGAAAACACCTTGTTTTTCTTCAGTTTTGATACATATTTTGTTTTTCCGTAACTGCAGGTTTAAGAACCTGGAAGGTCTGCTTTTCTAAACAAAAGTAATTGTTAAAAATTCTTTGCATAACAGAACACGAAAACATTGCTTCAATTCATTTTCTTGATTTTATGCAGCGCTAAAAACTACTTAGAGTTACCCTGGTTTTAATTTCATCGATAATTGTATAGAGTCCACAGAGTCCGACATGTCTGCTTCATACTTGGATATTTTACTTGAAACAGACACTAATGGTAATCTAACAACCAAGCTATATGATAAACGTGATGACTTTAACTTTTCTATCGTCAATATCCCTTAATTATGCAGCAATATATCTTCATAACTTGCTTATATATGGAGTATTTATATTTTTTAGTTGATACGATACACTAGAGCTTGCTCAACGTATGAACAATTTCTAAAACGTGGTAAATTATTGACAAGCAAGTTGATGAAACTAGAAAATCAGCAGTTTCGTTTAAATCATCATTACGTAAGATTCCCGTGGGGATCCGGGTTAGAATAGGTCCTCAGTACCCCCTTGCTTGTCGTAAAAGGCGACTAAATGGGGCGGTCCTTCGGATGAGACCGTATAAACCGAGGCCCCGTGTCACAGCAGGTGTGGCACGATAAAGATCCCTCCCTGCTCAATGGCCCTGAGTGCCGAGCATAGGCCCAAATTTGCAGCCCTTCACCGGCAATGGTGACGTCTCCATATCAGTGAAATATTCTGGAGAGGGACGTTAAACAGTATACAATCAATCAATCAATCATTACGTAAGTTCTATTGTCGATACAATGACCTTGTCAGCAAATACAATTTATCAATGTAACAAATGCTGACTGACGTTTTTCATACCAATTGTTAATCCATTATTTATACGCGGAATTGACAACAGATTTTTTTCGTTATTTCGCGACCATGACAAGGAGCACAGGGCGGAAGTGACCGGTCGCCAGGGGATGTTCACTCGTCAATGGCACCTGATCCCACCTCTGATGTTTCGGAGGTCCCTGTTTACTCTGCTCTTGTTTTGAATTGTTTAATGGACTTTGAGATTGAATACTGTTCGTTATCTCCATATTCTTCACTCAATAATTAAAGAGCACTACATACAATTTTATTTCAAAGTAATTGCTTAAAGCTCAATATACTAGTTGACAGGGGAGTTAAAATATATATAAAATGAAACATGGCTTGTTTATTTTATTAAATTTCCGAGTATACGCGGGTATGTTAAGGAAGCGTATAAGTCATTTCTCCGGAAATTTAGAATTTTTCTAGAAAATTAAGTTTGATAAATTACCAAAACCGCTGATAAATGTAAACTGTTATTAACTATTGCGTACAGATAAAGGAGTGTCTAATACAAAGAGGTACCTCCACAAAGACATCACGTGACTTCTAGTAATAGCGAAATTTTCCTTAATAAAAAACTAACAGAACAACAATACCCCGGATTTTAATAATGTCTTTGACTGAATAATATAGTTGAAAAATAGTTTTCAAAAAAGTGCTGCTAGAATCCCACTGTCCTGTCAGTGAAATAATAATTCCATACATTCGTACGAAACCTTACCCCCATGTTTTGAATTTTATACATGTGAACTGAGATTTTTCGTACGACCACGCTTAACTTGGGATTCTAGCAGCACTTTCTAATTTCGTCAGAAGGCAAACTTTCCATCTATACAAATTTAATGTTTAGAAATATCCAGCTTATTGTTGTTCTGTTGCATTATTTATGTCATGAATGACAGAGGAAAGGCCGACCGGGCTACGTACATGTACATAGCTGACTGTCTTCGAGATAGAATATAATCGTTGAAATTAATTTAGCATACCTGTTTAATTAACTGAACTCCATATGAATTCCACGCAATATTCACGATACGTCCTTTTTAAATTCCATCTAACGTATCTCTGTACCTGTCGTATTAGCCAAATTCTCTTTACACGACATGATCAATTCGAATGTTACTTGATATACACATATGACGTCATCGATGGTAGATTTTAATCAATATGACTGACACAGCAAATCAAAATAAAAACATTATATTTGTGTTTATTGTTACACGTTTCTATTCATTTTTTAGAGTTAAATTACATCTCTAAATAATAATATTACGGAGACTTGTGTTCTAAAATTGACATCATATTGTCTACTATGACGTCATAATGTACCACTGATTTAGTCAAGGTAGAATATTTTGTATGCTTCCTTATTACCCCTGCGTATTTGAAAAGTCTATCGAATTTTCGAATTTCGACACCCCTATTTAAAACCATTAAACATCGTCAGTTGATGCATTTGAAGTCCTCGAAATTGGTTAAGGAAATCTATATCACTAAAACCTACTTTAATTTAACGATCATATTTAAATATTTCATGAAGGAATTGACTTAGAATCCCTATAATATTTCTGTTGATGCAACTTTATTCCTACAGTAATTCGATTGAAATGTAGGCCAGCATGACACCCCTATGAAAACTTTTGTTTATGTTTAAATGTTTGAGATATTGTCTTAAACTATTCATTCTTTGTAAAAATGCATTTTGATTTGAACATATTTCATTGTAATATAATTACAAAGGGACTGGGCACAAGTTCTGAAAACTTATAACGCTCTCTCCCTAAATACATTTCATTAATTATATACAAAATAGACGACGGATTTTTCCATTATTTCCTGATCATGACAAAGAGTACACAGCGGATGTCACCGGTCGGCGGGGATGCTTTAGTCCTCCTGATCATTTTCTGATGCTTGGAGGTTGGTGTTTGCTCTGCCCCTATTTTGTATTGTTGCATGGACTTTTTTTTTTATATAAAATTGCAATGATTTATTTGTTATAAATTTTCCATTGGTTAAGGTAATTAAATAGTATAATGTATGAAGATGCAAGTTTTTGACCATAAAATATATTTCTTACTTCAATAATATGAATATATATATATATATTTGCTTTTGAAGTATTTACCTTTTTTTGTACAAATGTTTACCCCAGTCTCTCTCCCTCAATAAAGGCATCTTTGTGCAGATATATACAGCAAAACTCGGTTAGTACGAACACGGATATAGCGAATTTACGTATATAGCGAAGTCATTTTGGATCCCCAACTATATAAATTTAATGAATTTCTTGTACGGTTATAACGAATTACGGATATAGCGAAGTGATTTCAGAGGTCCCAACGACTTCGTTATAACCGAGTTTTACTGTAATACGAAACGTGGGCATTGATAGCATACATTACAGTTTGCTCGGGTCCTACACTTTTATCACAACAGCGATGACAAGTTCAAGTTTACTTATATCTGTGCATATTGCACATTCCCACAAATTCATATCACTGATAACAACTTAATAAAATGTTGCAGTGTCGACATTATTTTGTTTTCTAATTTCAAGAAGCGAAGAGATAAGGTAAAGTTATACAGTTAAAGACAAACTTTTTTAGCTTGGAATTTTTTTAATTGTTTTTTAAAATGACTCAATAACGAAAGAGTCTATATAGGGGAAAACTAGCATATTTTATACACTATTACATTGTATATGTTTTCTCTGAGAGGCTCAAAATTGTCTTCTAAACTTTTGTTATTATCGGCCCCTTTTAAGATGCTTTTCCTAAATTATTGTGAATCGCAGTAAATACATTTTTTAAAGATTTTTTACTTCCCACTTATAAATATTAATATAAATGAAATTATTCATATATTTTACATGGAGTTCTCTGGCATATATTGAATGAAAATAAAGAAAAATAATAATACAATGTGTGCATGTATCCACTGTTGGAAGATATGGTCTCAATAATGCATTAATATTGCAAATTTTAAGATCAAGCATATTATATACATGTATGTGCAAAGTAAGTAAACGAAATATTCAAATTTTCAAAATATGTTTTGTGATGTCTGATAAAATGGTGCGAAAATACATGTTCTATTTTATGAAAGGAATTTTTTAGTATCAAAAATCTTAATTATAGATGTCTTGAGGAATAGTTGATAAGATAATAAAATGTAATGCTCTAAAAAGTTAAAAACCTTAAATTTTAATTTTTATTATCTGATTTATGCGATTTCCTATTGTGATGTAATAAATTAGCAATATTATTCATCTAAACATCATTTTCAATGCTTGTTCAAAAATACAATATATTATATTTTCATGTACAACAAGCTTCTGCACAATTTAGTCTTCATTAGTGTTTTCATGTTCAAAGTATTGGTAGGCTCTTTTCCTGAAAAGTTTTGAAAAATAAGATAAAACAATTATTATGACACTTGAGCAATTCTTTAATTTCTCTGAAAAAAAAGAAATTAATATATTAAATCGTTATTTTTTTTTTTACACATGCGGTCCACATGTATGACAAATGCACGAGATGTGAAAAACGATTTTAAATATAGCACAAAATGGTATCATATGGATTCTTTTTTTTTTTGTATTTTTTAGATGTGATGTATTTATTTCAACTACTTTTATGGATTTGGAATTTAAGAAAAACAATCTTATTTTTTGATAGAATAAGCAGTATAAATCGTGCATGTAGCATGTTCGTATTGTTAATTTTTATTGAAATTATGTGAAATGTTTCATTTGGCGAAAACCAAAGGAGAGGTAAAGATATATTATATTATAAATACTAGTAATAAAAAAGTGTGGACAACTCGATAATTATTTGCTCTACTGGTCAAAGAACAGAAGAGCTTATGCGTCGTACATTTAGCTATCTGTCTATTCATCTGTGTGTTTGTCGTTTGTCTAACTGTCTGTCCGTCTGTAAACCTTTTTTAAATGCTTATGCTCCTACAGTTTTGTTTTCAATATAACATGTCACGCAGGTAGACTATCCTAAAATGAAAAATTCTGTTTATCCGTTTTTGATTTAAGGTAGTGTGATCCTCAGGTTTATAAAATTAGCAGTTAAGTAATCAAAAATACTCATAAAAGTATCTCTGTATCCACAAAGTTTTGTAAATTCATCCACAGTATTTCTTTAAGGTTAATCATATTGTATGGGGAAAATTCAAAACCTCCAATATTTTTGCAGCAAAAGGGAATTGGAATTTTTGCAATGCATTTTCTAATTTCAAATTGATCACAAATATATTTTAGGTTTAAAAATTATAGGTATCCAGGCATTCAGAGAAATTGTCATGATTTTCAAAATTATTTGGGTTTTTTTTTTTTGTCTTTTATTTCCGTAATATATTCAATAGTACATGTACATAGTGTAAAAATCTTTGGCCATCATTGAAAGACACCACAAATCAATTATTATTTCATATCATACTAATGATTATTGGTACAAAAGCATGGATTCAAGAAAATCTTATTTCTCTAAAACTGTAAATTTTTTTTTATCCTTTTAGAAGGTACAAATGTCAACTTTTATAAGACCTTTTCTACAACTTCCGAAAACCTTGAATCATATAAATTTGAATAAAATAAAAATTGTTGCATGAAAAAAAAAATCATATCAGCTTCATTTTGATGCATTTCAAATTAAATATTTATTTTTGGAGTTTTCCTTCCTGGCTGAGGATCCGATATCCTTAATGATATATCAAACAATATTGCTGATGCAAAGTTTCAGGTTCATTTGTTTTTCTTTTCTCTTTTTTTTTTGGTATAAGTATAAACCAGTAGAGGTACAGTTATGTCATTGGATTGTGTTTTTTAACACTACTAAATAATTGACAAGTATGTATACATTTATGTAAATATGAATTGAATTAAGAAAGATGGAAAAATAATGGGGCGAAGAACAGAACTTTTAAAACAATTTAGTACCGATTTCGATTGTTTATCCACTTTTCTGATAAACTTGTGTATCAAAATAATGTCATTGACATTTCTCAATATTTGTAATACGTACAAAATGATATTTTCTTTTTGATTCTGATCGTTCTGTACATACCCCATCCCCCTTGTCATCAATACTTACAGAAAATTTTAAGCTAATCAATTAATCATTAATCAATATAAGTACAAGCACATTTCTCAAAATCTTATTCTAGTTTTTATCGAGGAAAATTAACTACTGTAATGCTTAAATTACCAGTAACATTTTTTTCTGATTTAAGCTGCTCTCTTTGCTGATTTTATAAATCAGCTTATTAATAAAATCAGCATAGTATTGACATATTTTTAACAAATGAAATTGATATGAGTTATCAATCAACGGAAGAAAATTTCTATCAACAAACACAATAAATAAACAAAAACTATAACAAATATTGATAATTATAAATACATTTTCTTGTTCAAAATTGTATATGTTTTTTTACATACAATATGTATTAAAATATTAGATCCAAACCAGAGAACTTAGCAGAAATCAACAAGTACAGTGTATAGAAGAAATTATAATATGTCTGACCACGCTTTCAGCGTTTTTACAAGGTTTTTATTCAACCACGTCATACATATATATATAACAAGACATAGAACAATACATCATCTATACAGGTGAAAAACCAATTTCTTCGATGATAATATTATGATAGTCAAGCAAAGATTTGAATTGGTCTTTGGCTTTACCTAACAAGTTCCTGGCTGTTCTAACTGTTTGTTCTGCTTATCTATTGGCTTGGAGGAAATAGGATGATAAAGTCACCTCAACAAAACCGTACCCTTTGCTATACTCTCTTATTTTTTTTCCGCTGAACTGTGGTCCGCTATCCAATAGAACTTTGTCGGGTTGTTCATTTCTAGAAAATTGGAACTTAAGAAACTGTATGGTAGCATACAGTGCAGGGAACTAATGTTGTTACATAAACCAGCATCAGGATCAGCATAAGTAGGATCAGGATAGAACTAGCATCAGCATCAGCATTTAAAAAAACAGCATTACTTGGATCAGCATCAGCAAGCAAAGGATAGAACTAGCATTGACCAAAGTGAAAACAGATAAAGGAAAATCATTTAATACAAATTACAAATAAAAATTATCCCAAAAATTATTTTTAATGGCTTAAAATAGCGATGCTGTTTTTAAATTATCCACTTCCGGCAGGATAATCCTACTTTCGGTAGCATTACTAGCATTGACCTAGTTTCAAACCAGCATCAGGATAAGGATCAAACCAGGATAAGGATAAGGATAACTAGCATCAAAATCAGCAAGCAAAGGAAGCATCAAAATCAGCAAGCAAAGGAAGCATCAAAATCAGCAAGCATAGGAAGCACCAAAATCAGCATTGATGCTGTAACAAAATTATTTCCCTGTACTGTAACTGCTGAGTCCAGGTAACTTTACAACTTCTGGTCATTTTGAGCAATGATTAACTGAAACCAAATATTGTTAGTTCTTAAAATCAAAGATCTCTGCTGAAATGTTGGTCCATGGTCTATCAGGTAGTTTTAGTGGAACTAGTGGTTCCTTTGGGTTTGATGTAGAGTGCTTTTAACATATCTCACACTGAGATAAAATTTCCTCTATGTCTTTAGACATTCCTGTACAATACCTCACATCCTTGGATATGCTCTTACACTTTATAATTCCCAGGTAAGACCTATTTATCAAGCTATTTATAAGGTGTAAAGTTTATGACACTCCCCAATAAGTTCAGCTCAATTGTGTAGTGACTTGACTACATTTTCAATTATGACGTCATACATTTGTAGTGCATGCAGAGAATACACTACAATTTTATCTCGGAAGCCTTATTGTACCTGCGTATGCTGTGTAAATATTTGTGAACACTTTCTACATTTACATGACATCTAAAGACATATTGGTGAAACTTGGTATACCAATAGTGATGGCCAAAGTTACCTTTCTTATTTGGGCATGTTTCTGTTGACTGTCCGTCAATGCTCTAGATTTATAAGCAATAGGCTGATTCTCTTAAGGAAAACAAGCTCCAAGTCCGTTTGAACTTGCATCCACTGTAAGTACTAAAGGCGACTAAATGGGGCGGTCCTTCAAATGAGACCGTATAAACCGAGGCCCCGTGTCACAGCAGGTGTGGCACGATAAAGATCCCTCCCTGCTCAAAGGCCCTAAGTGCCGAGCATAGGCCTAAATTTGCAGCCCTTCACCGGCAATGATGACGTCTCCAATATCAGTGAAATATTCTGGAGAGGGACGTTAAACAGTATACAATCAATCTTCCTTTTGCCATGCAATGTCTATGCTGAGTAAATTCAGATAAATTTGAAATAAATTTTCCAAAATGTTGCATAAATTCAAGAAATGTCACTAGCGCCTTCACATTTCCTGGCGGTTTCAGCTCTTGTACTGCTCTGATGGTCTTATTCCGGCTTTCAAAAGTTCATGTCCTGCGCATTTGACTTTACATTTATCTGGATTGAGTTTTAAGTTGAATTTTTTAACGCGATCTAGAACAAGTCTTACACGTTGTTCATGTCGTCCTTAACCCTTTCACCCCGATAGCCAGCTTCAGCGGGCATTTCGACAGTTTAAATTTTACCGTCAAATATATGTCATATACTGAAAAGAAAGATACGTGTCTGCGGTTTATAAATTGAAAGTAGCTTTGTTAATAAAAAAAAATGAATGCCAGATTTATGCTTCATGATGTAAATTGCGGAATTTTTACATTTGTTTTTTTTATGAAGTCGATTTCAAAATGTCGGACATTGAAAGAGTTCCTGACTACTAGTCTGATCATGAATATTTCATATAACTAAGAGGTATTTGATTTGGTATTAAGATTTAAACGAAAATGAAAAAGGTCAGATATAGCTATAAATAAAATAAAAGTTATCATCAAAAATTAAAGAAAACTGCAAATTTACCACTTTCTAACCTGTGAAATATTCGTAAATGTACATTTAGGTAAAATAAAAAAAAACACTATTCAAAGCGAAAACCCCAAAAACATTAAAATGTAGTATTTTCCCTGTGAATATATATATATATATAGTTTAATATATCTTACTCTAAAAATGAAAAAAAGATATATTAATATATAAATATTTTTGCTATTATTTCAAAACTTTCTCCAGATATCCAGTGTTCAGTGGTATTTTACATAGAAATATATTAAGAGGTGAAAAAGTTAAACATGTCTGGATAGCTCTCTGAAGCGGATTTGAAGACAAAAGATATTCTATTGAAGTTGTATCTTCCACATGGTGTGTTAATGGTGCATAGCCTTGTGCTCTGCTCATTAAGCTTGAGCTGCCAGAGTCTAGATATTGCATCGAGTTTCGTAAACATGCTAGCATCTCTTATCTGTGTGATGGCTTCATCTTCTGTCTTCAGCGGAGAATGGCTCTATTAAGGTCTCGAGGATCTATGCATATGCGAACTTTTCCATTGGATTTGATCGATGTGAATTCACCCATGGAGTAGGCTGATCCTGTCTGACAATAGCACCATTTGCCTCCATCTTGTCCAGTTCTGCTTTCACTTTATTTTGAAGAGATATTGGTATCTGCATGATTGACTGGATTGACATTCGGGTCCACTTTTATAGTATACTCTCCAGGCATGCATCCTTACCGTGAAAAACTTCACTGTACTTTTTTGTATGTCACTTGTTATGCCACTGTTTTCAAGCTAAATAAATTCTTGACACACCCCAGGACTTTCAAAGGAATTCATTCCAAGAACTGGGTTGACATACATTTTCACCAAACGAAAATATAGATCAAATGTTTTTTCTTTGTGTTTGACTGGTAGAGACACAAATCCTATTGGTTTTATAGTGTGACCGGAATATTATCTCAGTGGTATTTCAGATGGTTTTATAGTGGGTTATAGCGCTATTGTGACGTCAAATAACAGTGTTTTTATGAAGAAAAACATAGGTCCCCACTTAAGCGTTCGTTATTTAAAAGAAAATAGTGTTCGTCAATCAGTCTTAGGTTTGTGTGTCCTCACTCAACTAGGGAAGTTTTTTTTTCATTATTTTAAACACCGTTCTTGTTCATTCTTTTTACCAAATTAAGAAATGTGAAAGAGTTTAATCCACGAACCATTAAATATGGCCTCATCCCCAAAATTAACATGATTTTTATAATCGATAGTGTAAACTTTAAGCTTTTCATAACCGTTTTTCTTTTTTCGATATCTATTTTACTTTTTCAAAACGAGATCTTGCAATATGGTATTGTTTTGATGGAAAAATGCATTAGGAACGTTATTTTTTGCAATATAACGTCACGTAAAAAGGCGAAAGAGATGACTGTAGGATTATAATGCACCTATTTATTTAAGGTGCTTAGACACATAATTGAAGTAAATTTTTTTTTCTCAAATGTTCTGTTTAAGTCACAACTTATTATCGAATTGTTTCAAGAGTGAAAAATTCTTATTAGCCAAAGGCATAAGATTGATACGTCGCCGTTGTTTTATGAAGAACTAATTCTCTATAATCACATCTTTTCCAACAAATGCTTAAAAATCACAGTAGCACAATGTCGGCAGTTCTGATAAAAACTGATTTTGATGAAATTGTATATGTATTTTATAAAACCTGCTTAACAATAAAAAAAATTATTTGAATAATCATCTTATTTAAAAAATCATTTTAATCGGCGCGATTAAATTGGGTAGGTCGCGTTATAGGGGAAACAAAGGTTTTTTTTTTTTTATTTTGACCTCTGCAAAAAAATCATAATTTTCAGATCATGTAAAAAATTCCATGTTCGCAGGTATTTTAAAGCATAATTTTTAAAAGCTAGAAAATGCACTTGTATAGGCTTTTCACATGTCTGATCAACGTATTTAGGGGGGAAATCGATCAAAAGGGTGTTACTTTCAAGTGAATTATCATTTATCTTACTACTCAGAGGGAGTTCGTAAAAAAAATTAAAACAAAGAAACAACAACATAAATAAAA
>PRKT01001137.1:30257-42053 GCA_003671525.1 Saccostrea glomerata
TCTTTTTTTTTTCAAAAGAGCATTTTATTAATGACAGCAAGCTACCCAATACGTCCATAAAAGCATTAGAAATTTTTTTAGATAAAAATGTGAAACCTCACTTTACATCTTTTATGACGTCACAAATGACGTAAAATAATCAGTAACGTCACATTTATGTGTACATGATCATAGTAGGCCTATAAAAAAAAAATTTCGACTTTGATTTCAGGTTTTTTTTCCACTATTAATTATCGTCTGAAACATGTGGGATAGAAATGTGTTGTTCTTTAACTCTTATCAATATAATACCCCCTTGTTCGATGCATTAAATTTGTGTAAAACATATGGAAATGTATGATAGTTTGTAGTCATAGCTCTTTCACAGACAATGACTTCTTCTTTTTTCAATAGGGGCGCACACGTTACGGGTAAATATTTTCATTGGAAAATATTTCTCGCATAGTGATTGTTATTTTTCTGGTTTAATATTTTGCCGTAACGAATGTGCTCCATGTGTAAATCACGATTTACTGTCCTATTTTCGGCATTTTCCCGGGAAACTTCGAACCATTGTTAGGTTTAGATTTTAATTTCATATCCCAAACATCCGGTTTCGACAGAAATGTTGCACATGTAAACTGTATCAATGTTTTAAGGTAAGATTCACCAGAAATATTAATTCTATAGCCCTTGTATCAATAACTGTATAAGTCCACATTTGGAGAGTAATCAGGTTTTATTCAAGTACTGAAGTAGTAGGCAAGCACATGGCATCCTAACAACAATGGCGGCAATGTCTGAACTTGGCCGCTTAGGTGCTTTATATAATATACTGAATTTCACCGAGGCCGCTTATGTACATAAGAACGAATAGAATCTATATTTAGCAATATTCAATTGACATACTCTAATATTGTTACATCTCCCTTTTTTTTTTTTTTTGAAGAAACAAAAATCCTATCAGGGACCTAAACACTTAAACAAAAATGAGATCAAAGTATATGCAATTTTGAACACAACAATATTACAAACTGACTAGTCTATGATAATAATACTGAAACAGTTCATTACACATAATACACAGCATGCACATAGTTCTCTGAATATTGTGGCGTCTTCACAATGCGTCCAGAACGAGTGGTTTGCGGTTCCTCGGGCTTCGGTGGCACATCTCCGCTCGGAACGACTAACGGTTTGTCCGGTAGGGATCGATCACTTTCAGTGGTTTCGGAACTAGGTCTCGGGCAGTTCCCACTCAGCGCAGTCTGTCTGGAATTATCACCTGACTGTTCGTTCAGAGTTGCGTAGTCAGGAATAAGGCTAAAGTCATTTGGTTTCTCACACGTGGCCTTCAGGTGAGAGCGGTTTCTCCTATAGGTACCGTCTTGTGTTTGTACGTTGTACGATCTTATTCCCTCTTTGCCAATGATTGTACCTTTCTTCCACTCCTTTTCCCTTAGTTGTGTTGGCTTCATGCGCACTGTGTCACCATGATGTAACTCTCGCAAATCTTTTGCTGAGCGGTTGTAATAGCGAGCTTGTCTGTCCTTTTCCTTCCTCATTTTCTGGACGTTATCTTTTTTACCACGGGGTGATAGCAATGTTTCTTTCTGTGGCATCAATGTTTTTGTTCTCCGGTTCATAAGTCGCTGGCTTGGACTTTCTCCGAATCCTTGTGTTGGTGTATTTCTGAAGTCAAGTACCGCAAGCCATGGGTCTTGTCCACTGTGCTTTGCTTTTCTCATAAGCTGCTTTGCAGATTTTACGGCATTTTCCGCTTTTCCATTCGACTTAGGATATGCCGGACTGGATGTTTTATGGTCGAATTCCCACTTGACTTTGAAGTTTTCAAATTGCTGGGAGGTAAATTGGGGACCATTATCACTGATAACTTTGTCCGGAATTCCGTGTCTAGCAAAATGCTGTTTTAACTTGCTGATAACAGTAGCTGAGGTGGTAGACTCCAGCCTGTCAATTTCGAAGAAATTGCTGTAGTAGTCTACTGAGATGAGGTATTGGTCATCACTAACAGGTGATTGGAAGAGATCTACTCCTACAACAGACCACGGGCGGTTTGGAATCTCATGCGAGATGAGAGTTTCTTTTTGCTGTGATGGCTCGTAAGTTCGGCACGTTTCACACTTTGAGACAAGATCTTTGATCTCGGAATTCATGTTTGGCCAGTATACACACTCGCGGGCTCTACGAAGGCATCCTTCAGCTCCAATATGTGATTGATGAAGCTTTCCCATAACCTCAGCGCGTAATGCTTTCGGTA
This sequence comes from Saccostrea glomerata, assembly GCA_003671525.1. Classification (NCBI taxonomy): domain Eukaryota; kingdom Metazoa; phylum Mollusca; class Bivalvia; order Ostreida; family Ostreidae; genus Saccostrea; species Saccostrea glomerata. Next base: position 32,518 of record PRKT01001137.1, read on the forward strand.
TTACGCAACGGGTTCCCCGGTACACAATACCATCCTGGACGGACAGTTCGTCTCGCACATGAAAGTATGGATGCATTTCCACTGGCGCACTTTCCTTGTTCTTTGGCCATCCTTCTAGAATAGTCTGCTTAAGTAAGTCATGCGTTTTGTCAATGGTCTGCTGTATCTTCAACATCCTTGCTTGCGAAATGGGTAAGTATGTTACCATGTTGATATCTTCAAATACTTTGAATACTTCCTCAGTGCAGAGTTCTGTAGTCTGTTTCTTGGGATGCGCTCTCGACAGTGCATCCGCCACATACATTTCTTTGCCAGGCTTGTATGTGATCTCCATGTCATATTTCTGGAGTCGTAAAAACATACGTTGTAGACGCTTTGGAGCTGAAGCCAATGGTTTCTTGTGTATAATTTCCAAGGGCTTGTGGTCGCTCTCCACAAGTACCTTGCGGCCGTAAGTGTATTGGTTGAATCGCTCCATTCCGAATACGACAGCCAACAGCTCCTTCTCAATCTGCGCATAATGTTGTTCAGTAGGTGTCAATGCTCTGCTGGCATAAGCGACTGGTTGTCCCTTCTGTAAAAGGGATGCGCCAAGTCCGGTGCTTGATGCGTCACACTGTAGTGTGGTTTCTTCTTTCGAGTCAAAGTATCGTAGAACTGGTGTTCGTGATATTGTTTCTTTCAGTTTACGAAATGCTTCTTCCTGCTCGTGTGTCCATTGCCAAACTACCTCTCGATGGACTAGGGAACGAATTGGCTCACACATATCACTCAATTTGTCCATGAACTTGGACAGATAGTTCACAAGTCCTAAGAACCTCTGCACACCCGCAACATCCTTTGGGGTTTCAAATTCAATAATAGCCTGTACTTTGCGAGGGTCAGGCTTGAGTCCATTTGGGGTTAGAACATGTCCAATATATGGCATTTCCTTTAACTGCAGTTTAAACTTGTCCTTGTTCAACTTGATTCCGTGCTCGCGGCATCTGTTCAGAAAGCTGACAAGTTTCTGGTCGTGATCGCGTATGGCTTCTACATCACTGTCTCCTTCTCCATAGATAAGGATATCATCCGCAATAGCTTTGACTCCAGGTAAGTTTTGTATGGCTAGTTCCAAACGATGCTGGAAAATCTCAGGCGCTGGAGAGATGCCAAAGGGTAAGCGACGCCAGCGATAGATTCCAAACGGAGTCTCAAAAGTTGTAAGGTAGCTGGACTGCTCGTCGAGCTCCACATGCCAGAAGCCATTCTTTACATCGCACACCGTGAAAACGCGAGCCTTGGCTAGATCAGGTAAAACGTCTTCGATCACAGGAAGAGGGTAATGACTTCGACGGAGTGCCTTATTCAAGGGTTTCGGGTCAATGCAGATGCGTAACTTTCCATTTGCCTTCTTGAATGCTAGTAGGCTAGATACCCAGTCTGTAGGTTTGTTGACGGCTTGAATGACCTGTAATCCTTCTCGTCTTTTCAGCTCTTGTTGCAAAAGTGGCTTAATTGCAACTGGGATACGGCGTAAAGGAAGTTTCACGGGTGGGACAGTCTCGTCTATTTCTAGATGCACAGGTCCCTTAAAGCATCCATTTCCTGTAAAGATGTCTCCATAATTCTTCGTTATGGTGTCCATATCAAGGTGATTGTTTGTGTTGGGGAACTCAATAGTCATAATATTGTCATGTTGGACTGATATCAAGTTCATTCGCTGACTTGTGCTTGAGCCCAAAATAGGGTGTAAACCACTGTTCACAACGACAAAGTTCTCCTTGAATGTTTCCCCGTTTCTTGGATTAGTGAGGGTCAAATTACAACTGCCAGAAGTCTTCATTTGCTGTCCATTGTAAACTTTCAATGTGTGATGACCCTTCTGTATCTTCACGTTTGTAGGTACAAGGTCATCTGTAATCACATTACAGGTGGCCCCACAGTCAATTTGGAATTTTACAGGTTTCGGCTGAGAGTTAATGTTCATTTGAGCAAACAGTTTTCTCGGATGTTCCAAAGCGCTGGTAGCGAAGATCTGTTCTACTGTAAGGATTTCCTCATCGGAATAACATTGCTCATACTTATCCAGGAAGTTCACTCTCTTATCTCGCTGTCGGCACACTGCCTTAAAATGGTTTTTCTTCCCACACTTTCCACAGGTTTTGCCCCATGCTGGACATGATTGTTTATCTCTGGAGTGCTGCTGACCACAGTAACAACATGTACGAGTCTTTGTACTCTGTGGTTTAGGGTATGTTCCTCCTCCTTTATGATCCTTATGCTTCACACCGTTTCTGTGTTTGGTTGATTTTTTCAATGTGTGTATTTCCTCCTGAAGATTCATGGTCTTAACTTGTGCGGCGGTTTTCTCTGCTGCTCTACAGATGTCCACACATTTCTGAAGTGACAGTCCAGATTCTTGCAAAAGTTTTTTTCTTATAGTGTTGTCCTTGATTCCACACACTATTCTGTCAAGAATCATCTGGTCGGCTAGCTGACCGAACTCACATGTCAGTGAGAGCTTTCTCAACTTTGTGACATAGGAATCGATTGTCTCTCCCGTTTCTTGATGCTTGTTGTTGAAAACATATCTCTCATATATCGTGTTTGTTTTCCCTACACAGTACTCCTCCATGAGTTTCAATATGGTTGCTGGGTCATTCTTTTCATTTTCGTCTTTAAATGGAAGTCCGTTGTAGACCTCGAGGCCTTCAGGGCCTATACATGTAACAAAAGTCGCAACCTGGTAGGCATTGGTTTTCTCTGAAAGTCCCGTCACTATGACATACGAGTCCCAAAGCTGTTTCCAGCATTTCCAGTGTTGTGCAACGTTCCCCGCCAACTCCAACTTTGGCGGGAGCGGTATGTGGCTCTGCATAATCGATGCCGGTGCTGCTACTTGATCCTCCATTCCGTAAAGATATCTGATATATTCGCTAAAGTCACTGGATTCACTACTCATTCGCTGCAACTCGTATAATTTGCAATAACGTGGGACATTGACGTACTTGTCGAGGAAATTCGGTCCAACACGTTTTGCACTCCCGAAACAATTATTCACTGTGAATTAACACACAATCCCGTTAATTAAAAGGAAGTTCGGTACTCACTGTACTTCTGACACCATGTATCAATAACTGTATAAGTCCACATTTGGAGAGTAATCAGGTTTTATTCAAGTACTGAAGTAGTAGGCAAGCACATGGCATCCTAACAACAATGGCGGCAATGTCTGAACTTGGCCGCTTAGGTGCTTTATATAATATACTGAATTTCACCGAGGCCGCTTATGTACATAAGAACGAATAGAATCTATATTTAGCAATATTCAATTGACATACTCTAATAGTGTTACAGCCCTCTTAAAATTTTTCATATTTGCTAGGCCATATGAGGCACTTTATGGGTCGAGTTCTTTCAGCATTTAAAATTTGTGAGGGAAAAAACTCATTATAAATATATGTTTTCACCCATAAAAACAGTTTTATCGACTGAGAAATGGTGGCTTATTGATGGCTAAATGGAAGCGTAATGGTAGTTTATCGAGTTTGGACGATACACACCAATAAATTTGCTTTAATGTTAGCTGAATGATAACTAAATGGTGGTCTGAAAGGTACCATTAAGCACATGTAAGCCACAATTAGGCTACTATTAAGCTACAAATAAGTACATGTACCCATTAAGGACATTGAGATGTCATAATGATAACTTTTTTGTGAATCAATTGTTTTGACGTTCCAGTGGGTTTTTTTTTATTTGAAAGTACTAAAGTGGGATATTTGTATTTAAAATGACAAAAAGTAAAACATGGATATTTATGCACATCAATGTGACAAGGATCTCTTGTTTCCATTGTTGTATGTGTTTGTTGTTCAACTCAGCACATAGTTTCCCTTGCCAATTTTAGTGGACACAAAAACTAATAATATTCTACCAAAACAAAACTAGAGGTACTGTGAGCAATGAGCTCACTAAATGATACCCCCGCCTTCTATAATGTCCATGTGTTATTGTTTTACGGTAATGTTTAAAGAGGAATAACTCGTCCTATCAAATGTTATCAAGAAGCTTCTATAGTGACATCATGGGTAAAAATATAATGGCAATTTCCATGTTTTGCTATGGGAAACCTAATATAGGTGTCAAATAAAAAAGAAAAATAGAAGGTGCAAAATGGCAATATGTAATAAAGATTCTGTGAAAGTTTCATTAAATTTCACTCAGTAGTATAAGAGGAGTTGCGGATAAGAAATAAACCGTAACAGACGGACGGACGAAAATACCGATTACTACATAACCTTTCATTTTAAAAGGGGGGGGGGGTATAAGAAAACATTACACATCCTATATTTGCCACTGCTTGCCTCTTTATCTGGTAGATGCTAATCATTATATTTTTTGTATGACTGTTTTTGCATTTTTTTCTCTGTGTGAACGATCGGGTATAAAACAGCTGCTTGTTTTATAAAGAAAATCCAATCCCTGGTATGTTACAAGAGACATCTCAATACAATGATACTTATGTTCTTTGTAAATCTTCAAACGACTAGCCCGATGAAATTATCATCCTTTTGGAACAAGTTCTTTGCTTAATGTTCTTAAAATTAAGATGAATAGTACTAGTTTTTATTTCTTGCTTTTTTCAGGAACATGCTGATGAAGGTGTGCATATTATTGACTGTTCTGGTCATGACTGCAGGTAAAAAATTCATTGAAAATTTTAGCTGGAGGTATTTCACTCTACATAAATATAAATGAGTCTACAAAAATAGACACTAAACATTTAAATAAGTTCGGCTGTTTCCATGTTCAATATAATTATTGATATGTTAAAAAGTAAGTTTATGTGGTAATGCATTTGAAAACATCATAATTGCAAAAGAATATACATGCAATGCATTTCGTAAGCAAAATACAGTAAGAAGGAAGCAAAAAAGACAGAAGACATTGACGACACGCATCTTTGAATTGACAATATTTCTCTCAAGCTCGTATTCTGTGGTATTTTAATAATTGTTTATTTTTTTTTTAAATAAAATGTTAATGCTGTTTGTGCCATATATATAGTAGATATAAAAAACGATAATGACCTTTAAACTTTCACTTTTGGTTTGAAGAAAAAAAAACAAGGTTCCTTTGATAATTTCTAAGAAAAAAAAGTTCTATATCTATTCGGAGATTTTTTGGGATACTTAGAGATTGATTGAATTGAGAATCTTTCACTCATATAGAGACATCATAATATCATCAATGTTTGACATTTGCACGGCATTTACGGCAATCAAGCATTGATGGATCTTTTACTTGCCAACGTGACCAGTATTCCAGCATTGTCCAGGCTGGAATAAGGAGACGGGACCTAATTTATACGCGAAAAAATTACTTTGACGTCACACTAAAATATGACTATATACGAGGGTTGTCCCGTAAAATCGTGGACAAGTTGTCTAGCGTGAAAAATAAACATCACTGCATTCTGAAATTTTCACTATAATTTTGTACATGTTTTAGTAATATACACAGCAAATTTCAGATAAATATATGCATAAATAAACAAATTATGAGATCTAATGCCATGTATTATATCACCTTCCGGCGCATGGATTATAACGTCAAAGTGTCTAAAACATCGTCACGTTTTATCTTTGCTGAAAATGAAGTTGAATGAGTCCGACTTAAATTTGAGAATTTCATTGATACACATTCTTTAGTCTCCATAAACAGTCGAAGAACCAATTGGCACCCTCATGCGATCTTCTAAAGATTTATTATTAGGTTACGGACAATATTCTCACCATCATTCAACTAATAGAAAATCTCATATCGGCGGTCTACCGTGACAGCGTCTTTTGCTATTACATTAGGAGTTTGTCCGTATGTTTTGTACTCCTAGGGACTCGATCAAAAAAGACTTTGCTAAGAAAACTCTTATTTCATTTGTATACCTAAGTTGTGGTGATATTTTTATAATCTTTTTTCTTCTATAGTCATTTCAAGTTTCTAAGGTGTCATTACAACATCGAATTAAAACTGAACTGCCCTCCGGTGCGCCGTAACGTTATGAAACGTCGCCAGTTTTCGTGTGCTGTGTTTATCACTTTCCCATTTCGAATGCTCGAGATACTGCCAAAAATTAAACAAATGCCTTAAAATTTTTTTAAAAAATTAAAAAATTGATTGTGGAATTGAATTAGGATAATTTTATTCCAAATCTTATGTATTTAAAACTTTTATTTTGATTCAAACTTGTGTATTCTTTAATAAATCCTTGGTTTTTTAACCGTGCGCCATAGGACAATACCCCATGCACATTCAAGCATAATAAAATATTTATTTTTGCCTATATTTTATCAAAAACAATATCGGATTCTCAGCTCTCTTTTCGTCCAGTAGTGTGAGTACAAAAAAGGTCATCTAATGGCAGAGCGCAATTGGTACAAATGGGAATTCCAATAGAATGTTTGGTCTCCAAAAACCATATAGATATCGCAAATAAAAAAAATGGGCATCTTTTGATGTCAAATTCAAAGTATTTGTGTATGAAATCAAACTTTTTATTGATCAGTACATAAAATGAAACTGACCAAAGATTTGATTGGTTGCATTAGAAAAATAGCACTAGTAAGAATTGCCTATTTGCATTTAAGGAAATAATGCCCCAAGCAAGGCTCGAACTAAAAAAAATCGTTTCTACGTGTATATAGTGCAATGAAGGCTATATTACATGTACTGAGATATCGCTGCTCCAGCGTTTATAAAAGGAAAGAGAAGCACCATAATCATCTAATTGAGATTTTTGGGAAAAGTTCATTTTTATGGTCTCTGGGTCTTCTCTCCATTTTCTACAAATGTATGTTCATTTGTTTGTATTAAAATGCGCACAAACATGTATAACGTTTCAAAATAATGGAGAGACGAAACTGATAACCAAATAACTGATCCTTAAAAAATGAAGTTATTTTTAAGCAAATTAAATTTCACTATCGGGAAATTAACGATAAATATTTTGTTCAATTTTGTAAATCTCTCTCACCTCAGCTATGATGGGGGTTGATGCCAAATTTAGAGAAATTCTACATTCCAGATATTTTAAGCGATCGTCTCAAAATAGGGATAAATTACACATAGGACTATATAGGAAAGTGGCGATTTTTCGCACTAAAAGCATATCATTCAGATACTGCAATACTGTAATATATGATTAATATTACTATATTGTACATTATATGTGAGAAACACAGAATTCTACAATTTTTTTCTCAAGAGAGGACATCTCAAAAGGCCAACAAATTTTTTTATCTCTGTTTTTATAGTTACAAAACTACAAAATTTAATGAAACGATTTATAGAAAAATGACAAAAATGATGGAGATTTTCAAATTTTTTATGTTTCAAATTTCACGATGATAGATTTATTACATTTTCTTTTATAATTACCCCTTTGTTAAGAGCTTTACGTCATCATAACGTCAAAAACACATTTTTACGACGTCAATCTACAGTTGAAAAATTGTTTAAGAATCACTGCTATAGAGGACAAGATAGAGTAAGACTCGAATTTGGCCCCAAACTGAAGTCGACACCCTTTTAAAACTCTTTTTGTCAAGTAAAAATGTATCTGTTAGTTCCTAAACGCATACCTTTCTTCTAAATTAGAATGATAAATGGGGGTCAACAAGCTTATTTTGGGGCCAAAATACATTTAAAATGACTATTTTGATGTGTGTCTTAAGGGCATATGATTTCTAAACCTTTGTCAAAACATTTGAAAATAACAACTTGGGTATTCTTTCAAGGAGTAAAATTAAAATTTTTACCATGCAGTTTTAAATGTCATGTTAAATGTTGCACAAAAGCGGGAAATATGTAAAGTATGGAAAGAATAGTTTTAGAAGGGTAGAATTTAGGACATCACAGAAGATTTACAATTCCCTAAAATAAGCTTGAAATGGAAGAGAGTATATCGTCAAATATGGCGTCACAAGCCTTTTTATGGCGCAGTACAGAAAATGCAGAGGAATAAAGATTCAAAAGTATCCATAATTACAAAGATGCTTGAATAGATTTGAAATCATATTTCTAGCTAAAAGAAAATAATTTTTTTTTAAATACTAAGTTTATAGAATTTGAATTTATCTAGTAACAATGAAGCTGCAGATGTATGGAATATCGCTAGAAGGATAAGCTTTTCGTAAATCTCATCAAACGATCTAGGAAATATACTAGTTTGTTTGAGCTGTCATATAGAATATTTATTTGAAATCAGGTACGTACACCTGTATTTCACAAGGTGCCAGGAGCTGATTCTACACTGAATAAAATAATTTTCATTTTATTGCAATTTTTAGCGAAACGGATATCTTTAGCTATAGTTCTCCACAATAAAATTTTACATATATGTAATGTATGTTTATGGCATTTAATTAGTCAAGCATTCGTCGGTAATTGAAATTGTTTTAGTTGAGAAAGACACAATTGTACGCATTTTCAGCCAAAAATATTTGTATTTTTCCCAAATACCATAATCTATCTCGGGTAGAGGGAGTAAACATATTTAAATGTGTACCATGTTGCTTTTCAAATTCAGACGTATCCCTTGCACTAACCTCCTTTCCTACAATCAGCTTAACGACTCTATTTTATACTAGACACGCTGAACAAATCTGATACATGTAATATAGCTGATACTGTGTACGACCCAGCCCTATCTATTATGGATAGCTATATTATACATTTATTGCATGATAGTGAGGGAAATATGAAGACTTATTCAGCCAAGAAAAATCATGTTCCCCGAGAGCTTCGCCCGATGGGAATATGATATTTCTTGGCTGAATAGGTCTTCATGTTTCCCGAACATTCATGCAATAAATTGTTTATTATACCGAAACAAGCAGAACCTTTGCAATATGCAAATACTTTGAAATTCGGCACATTATCATTAATTTTGTGACGTAAACCAGTTAATTGTGACATGTACTACTCTCGGGAGTTTTCGTTCAACGAACGATACCTATATTGCGGGAAAATACACTAGGTGTTCCGAAAAGATGGAATATGATGAAAAGCGTGCCGACGACGGGAAATACGAAGTTTTACATCCCGATCACGTGATAACCTAGAACCAATCAGAAAACGTTTTATGTAAAATATTTATAATGAGGTAAAATTATATATATTCTGTTACTTTGTTATATTTTTTGTAACAAAAAGTAACAATTTAAAAGGGTGCTCAGATAATATTTTCCCATTTAGATTCTTTACGAGAGAGAGAGAGAGAGAGAGAGAGAGAGAGAGAGAGAGAGAGAGAGAGAGAGAGATGCACATACATCTCCATAAACACTTGGTTTTATGTGTAAAATAAATCATATTTTTTATTATATAGATTGCGAGGAGATTTTGGAAATACATCACCTCCAAAATGCCTATCGAGTGGACGCAGTCGGAAATGGTAACATGTTTCTATAGAATTGCTTATCAAGATACATCAATCAATTACAAGACAGAGCGTGAACCCAAAGTCAATACAAAAAGTTAACATATATATATAT
>PRKT01001137.1:63517-82943 GCA_003671525.1 Saccostrea glomerata
TATATATATATATATATATATATATATATATATATATATATATATATATATATATATATATATATATATATATATATATATATATATATATATATATATATATATATATATATATATATATATATATATATATATATATAATGTTTTGTTGAAAATCTCCTCGATGACATCTGATCCCAACTCTGATGTTATGGAGGTCCGCGTGTGCTCTTCTTCTATTTTGTATTGTTTTATGGAATTATGATCTTCAATACTGTTCGTTATCTCCATATGTTTATCAAATCTACAAGTTTCGGACTTTTCAGTTTTTCTTTTTTAGATTTAGACACGTGATGTTAGAGTCACATTATTTTAGCAAATAAACTTGTGTTTTCGAGTTACATGTAATCTATAAATTCCAATATTGCAAGGAAAACAAAGTAAAAATCTTCTTTTTATTTATATTTTTTTTCAACAATTTAAGAAATTTGTGAAAAGTGCTGCGTACCTATATAGTTTCCACTGAAATTAAATGTGACAGCCGGTTAAATATTTTGCTTGTCATTTACATTAGATATAGTTTTTAATTTATAATTATTTTTTTGCAAGATTTTATTACGTTCGCAGCATTTTTCAAATATCTAAAAATTTCTTGAAATGATGCGAAAAATATTGGTATGATACATTGATGGTTTGCTGTTGCAATAAATTGATTTTTTAGGGCTCTTTTTAATGAATACACGACAGCATTACATTCTGGACATTATACGGACAATATATAAATAAAAAAAAAAAAAGAAAGATATATTGCATTCCAGTTAACGGGTTCTTATAAAACCACAATTAATATTTTATATGATAGCAAGAATCATTTGTCATTGCACACTCTGTATTTGGATCAATGAATCGTTCTCAAATATTTTGTCGGGTGTGTTTCGCCAAGCAACACAACTGCGTGTATTATTTTTTTTATGGTCTCAATCTATTCCATTATTTCAAATAGCAAATATTTTCATTTTGTGGTATTGTGAAGACTTACTCTTTTGTGTGGCGTCGAAGTAACAATTTCCTGTATTAATTTGGACAACCTTACTGTCGACTTAACTATGCTTTGCACAATTCGTAAATTACTTTGCAGGGAAAAGAAATGCCATACACCATGCCCAAAATACCGATGACCAGAAGCCGGTGCTAATTGAAACTGGTAATTTTTCTATATAATTAAAATTACGACTGTTGTTCAATAAATAGTGCAAAATTTCATCTTAAAAACAGTTAGAAATGAATTATCTTACTATTTACAATCCAGTAAAGCATTCCCTTTTAACCTTTTACACATGTCATTGGTCTTAGAACCCTTGACAAGAAAACTTAAACACTCATTTTTTGTGGAACCCAATAATTTTCCATGACGTATTTTAAAATCTTACTATAGTTTAGGCGACTTTTTTCTAGCAAAGATCTAGCAAATATCGGCATGGAAAAGCACTTTTGTTTTAACATGACATTGCTAGTCCTTCATTTGTATTTTGTATATATATATATGTGCATATTTTAAATGAACTTTTAAAAAAAATCTTGCAATCCTTTTTTGACCATAATTAAATGACAATTTTTATTTAAGATTCAATTCGAGTTTTTTTATTGTAAAACTATAATAAAGGGGAGTTATCAAATGCTGAACCCGCTTTTGATGGTTACTAGTAGTTTGGATCTTGAATTTCCAATCTCAGATTTCAAATCTCGTATTTCGTAACTCGAATGAGCCTTCTTTTCTCTTTTGTACATTTTTTTATATTATTATTATTATTATTTTATTTGTCAACAATGAATACTGAAAACCTTATTTGCATGTTTATTTAAGATACAAAGTCCAGTCCATCTATTAATAAAAACTCTATTTTGTAGGCGCACAGAATCGGGTACCTCTTTAAAGACAGTATCAATGTATCCCTCCTTGTAATTCAATAAATATATTTGCAAAATAATCTACTTTGTTGCCTTTAACATACCGGTATAAAGAAAAGTATTTGACTCCGCAAATTCGAGACTCAGAAAGGTAGAATTTTTTTAATCAATAAATTTTTAATCATAAATATTTTGTTTCTTATTACTGAAAGAGTTAGAACAAAGTTTGTTTCAAAACACCGAGCAGATTTTTGGATAGGGAGTACCGACCTTCTAAGGTCAAAACAATCTCAAATAAAGTATTATTAAATTTTCTAGAAAAACATGATACAAATTAACAGTATATCTTTTTGTAACTGTAAACATGGGCTTTCAATTAGAAATATACTGGACACTCAGTGGTCACTGAAAAGTAAAATTTCTTTATCCCGACATCTTTTATTTAATACCTCGATTTTTAATGCTTCGTCCATTAGAGCTTTTACTTGTTATATTGCTATATTCCTGTGCGGTTGGTGAAGAAAACCGTTGCTTACATGTACTATGATATTCTTGCCCTCCGTTTGACGTGGCGCGGAGAATAAGAGTCAGACCAGTAATTATTATGTGTAATATTGTATTGGTTTTTAAGTGAGGAACTGTTAAAACACAATCAATGGTATGTTTTCCTCAATATTGTATTTACCTTGTTCTGCAGAACAGGGTAAATACAATATTGAGGAAAACATACCATTGATTTTGTTTTAACAGTTCCTCACTTAAAAACCAATAAAATATTACACATAATAATTACTGCGTAGAATATTTATAAAGATGCTATTATTATTTTTAGGTGATAAATACAATTTACGACGACATCACTTCATCTGAAATAAAATATCATCTGAACAATTTCTGTATGACCGTATAAAAATAACAATTTATACTATTTCTTTAACGATGGCATCAGTGGATAGTATAAACCTTGATAGAAAGACATGACAGTCGTCCAGTGACTCTCGTTAAGATGGAGAGAAAGCAGAATAGATAGAACAGAGATGATTCCCGGCCTTGAGATGACCTGTAATGTCCACTCGTCTTTTGACACCTGGGTCTGTCGTGGGTATAAAATACCGCGGATGCATGGTAGTTTTTCCTTCTACAATCAATTTGGCTGAACGTTGTATTGAAACATAATCGGATTTCGAATAACCAGCATGGCTACAAATTTTAGTCTTATACTTGTACAATTTTATAATCAGCATGTGTAGTGGGTGTTTATAATTAAGTATACTGAGTGAAACGATTGTAATGTTGTTTATTGTACCTTCTGTTCTGTCGTAGTTTTTATTGAAGCTAGGTGGTTTTTTTTTTGTTTTTTATCCTGTCTTCTATAAATTTTATCTAAAATCAATTTTAGCAGTAAGGCAAGAGTTTTCTATTAATTAAAATTAATTCATTACATTATTATAGTTCATAAGGAAGTAAAATTTGAACACAATAGATACCCTTTTCAATGCATCTAATTTAAAGGTATTTCCTTTCGTTATATTATAGCCTTTGAGAATTCTGAAATATCAAATATGAGGGTTGTCCCAAAGAGTCGTAGACAGAGAAAACAGTTTAGTTTCTCTCTGCTAAATTAAATTTCTTTTCTTATCATAGCAAAAAGTAACATTTTGTGATCATGCATTTCATATTTCATGATGATATCAAAAAAAAGAAAATTATGAAAAAAAATTAGAAAGCATATAAGAGTACATCGGCGCACGAAAGCTTGCAAGCGTAATTTACGTCTCTTATAACGTCATGGTCTCTTTGTCTGCTTCACGTGCCTGTGAATTATTCAATATTTATTTTAAGTGAAAGACCTTTCTTGACTAATGGACTTATTTATATTCACTACTGTCCGTTTTTTTATTTATTTATTTATTTTTTAATATCTAATTTCAGTCGTAATTTAGTCGACAGATTGCCATACACTGTAGACAGCAGAGAATAAACGTTGATTAACGTCTTTCGTGTCCAGATTGTTCTATTCCCCATTGTCCGTGTTTAATAAACAGTACTTCTTACATGCTGTAACTCTTTTCGGTATAGAGGACAAACTCGCATTGAATTTCATGCCATTTAAAAATAACTTCCGTATTAAAATCTACTGTGTAATGTCAGTTCTGTACTCTTTTATATCGTTTATGATGTATACAAACTATATTCAAAACAATTTATCACATCTCCGTGCGCCGGTTACGCCTTTGTCGACGTCATTTTCATCAATCTGAATTCCAATAACACTTTTAAAATCATGACACCAATCGTCTGTTTCTTATGCTATTTATATAAAATTTTTACATATTATTAAAATTTTAATTCTAATTTTACTGATTTAAATTTGAGCTTTAATGTTTTACTTAGTACTAAAGAAATAAAACAAATGTAATAGTTATTCGCATATACTAGTATTATTTCGAATTTTGCTCGTGCGTTGAAAGACCATATCGGCCTTCATATAAACCGTCCATAAATTATTAATAAAAAATAAAAAAATATATATACATTTAAAAATTCACAATTTTAATGAACATAAAATATATTTTGTCTATGCTAAATTTGGATAGTATTGGTTGCGTGTTTCAAAAGTTATAAACATTGTCTACGACTTTTTGGGACAACCCTCGTATGCATCTATTACAATTACTAGTTTCTATACTTTTTAAAATATTTTTTCAGTAAAATAAAAATGAGAGTGACAAAAAACAAATCATCTCACTGGTCATTATTGTACATGTTGGCCAGGTTGATAACTTTTGTGAAGTATTCCGACACGTCCCCTGTCCCTGTAACATTAGCGCACGTGCCATGCTTCCGCCATTGTTATGATCTAAAAATGATACATAATATCCGTCTGATTAATAAAAAAACTTATGAAATTTATTTGTTTGCAAAAATGTGCATGGACATGTACCAAAAATCTACGTTCCTTTTTGTGTCCAAGAGATTTGGCCATATCTTATTCATGGACTCTAGAATTTTCAATGTTTATAAAGGTAAGTATCTGATATGTAATATAAAATGGATATCTCGCGTGTGTAAGAAAACGAAGATGAAACATCTCTTTTGAATGTGATTTTTTTTATTAATTTGAATTTGCACCATTCGTACAGCAAAATTAGTATTTCTTTTTTATTTGAAACCAAATTAAATATGTTCATACCTGTGGAATATTATTTTCATCAAATGTAATATTTGAACAATAGGCTACTCGGTTCCCATTAAATTTCGAAGGCCTGAAAAGAAATTATTTTATTTTATTTGACATAGTTTGTGACCGAATTCTGAAAGCGTTTTTACCTTAATAAATAATGCAGACCGACTAAAACATTTAAATGTTTAAATTTTACTTTATTTTTATTTATTTTATTTGAATCTCTGATAATAACGGGTATTTAAATAACAATTACGAAAAATAATAATCTCTTACTAAAGCCCATGGATGGCCCAAAAATCGGGTGGTAATTTTGCACACTCAACTTGAACATAACATGAGATTAAGTTTTATTCTAATATCATTGAGTTTAGAATATTTGAATGAGTAGACATAAATACTTGATATAACATTTTACTCACAGCACTATTTTCACAAAACGTCACCGGCCATCGGAAAGCCAACACAAAATGATCAAATCAAACAGCCACTACGTGACTGTAGTCACTATGCTCATACACATATTGAGTAACAGGAAGTGAAATTATAAAGGCAGTAGAATAACCACTTTATTGTCAGTACAGTACAGAACAAACTGGTGAAGTGATTACGTGGACAAAACACGTAAACAGCTCGACCTTCGATATTTAATTTTTTTTTATAAATGTTATTAGATAAATAAATTTTAGAAAAACATAAAGTTTGTTTAGTTGGATAAACAAGTCAATATGAGGAAATATCTAGAGAAGAAATATTTATCAATATACTTTTTTTTTACCAATTTTCATGAAGCTAAAAAAACCTTTTCAGCTGAAAGTGTTAAAAAATGCCTTTAACTACGACAATTTTATTTGAGAATGGTAGAAATCAACTTTATCATCTTTATTTTAATTTGTATGCATTGATGCTATATATAAAAGAAAAAAATAGCTTATATAACACTTGTACAAGTATAGTTCTAAAAGATAATTAGTTTTAATCTTTACTTACCTCTACTGATAGAAAATGATATCTGATAAAATATCAGTGTATCAGATAATCAAATTAAAAGCAGGGGTATGCACGAGAAAGCCATAAGCAAAAAAAAAACTATCCAAGATGACAATGTTTTAGTGTTATATCTACATATATTTTTGATAAACCACAATTCACTTCAGAGCAACAAAAATAAATCGCTTTAAATATAAAAACAAAATGTACAACAATTACGCAATTAAAAGGAGAGTAGGTACACTCGTGATAATTGACATATTTAACATAAGTATTTTTATAACTGCACTTTTAATCTACACACATCTTCTCTCTCTCTCTCTCTCTCTCTGTCTCTCTCTCTCTCAATATGAATCGAGAAAAGTCCATTTTTATTACAAAATTCAAAGACAAAAATGTACATAGATGAAACTCAAAGTTCTTTCATATTTAGCTATCTAAATGTATTTGTTTTTCAACGAAAAATAATACCATGCATGAACGTCATAAACATGGCATTTTTCACAAGGTGCAGCCCAAAGACATTAATGATAATAATATTTGAAACAATATCGTTCTCCTATCTTTTGCATTGTTAAACTGAAATAACAGGAGTATATAATGTTGTACGTTTTTGTTAAAAATATCTTATTTCACATACAGTGTAATACAATTCAAAACTTCTATAATGTAATTACTTAGATTCTGCTATGCATCTGGTGATTTCTACAATAGGTACATGTAATTTTTATTTCTGGTATATAATTGTAGATTGTTGAGATAAATATTTATGTTTTAGTTATGTATAAAAAAAACATGATTGTTCAAGACTTATAGTTAAAGGCTTTTGGTCTCTCAATTGTATATCCACGACATTTTGTCAAATAACGATGGTTATTTCTTTTCTTACATTGACACGATATACCCTGGTAGGAGTAATATAATACCACATGATCTGACTTATCTGTTTCATATTTTAATATTAAACAAGTAAAAGACGTTAGTGACAACGTGACAAAAAATTTATTGTTAATTGAAATCACTTTGTTTTTTAAATCTTAAATTCATATACTTATGCATCAATAATTCCTATCAACTGCATTCGGGATTTATAACTCTCAGTTTATTCGATACTCAAGAGCATTCTCATGTACATAAAAATAAAAAAAAGGAGATAAGTTATTCACAAACAAGTCAACGAAACAAGACTACAAGCTATTTAGTTTAAACTCATAATCGTGAACGTTTCTATTAACACATAAACCTTTTCATCAAATGCACTTTAAATTAATGCTGACTGATGTTTTAACATTTATAGTTAGTCAAATATTTTCAAAATGAGTTTCCGATGGATATTGCCGTTGTTTCCTGATCATTACAAGGATAACAAAGCGGATGTGACCGGATGGCAGCGGTAGCTCATTCCTCAAGGGCACCTTGCCATTCTACCACTGATATTCTAGAGGTTTGCGTTTGCTCTGGTCCTATATCTTAATGTTTTATTAGCTTTAATGGGTTTAATTCACTGGAAATATGACAAATAGTGAACAGAGTGAAATTAAAACATGCATGATAATTTTTCAGTCTACAGTAATAGTTCTGACAAATTTAAAAGCATACCTTCGCTCAACCCAAACGCCACATTATACACAATGTACTATTAAATCTAACCTTTATTATAGTTCTTAATTGATTTAATCGTATGATATATTAGTTTTTAAATATTCTAAACAATTTTAAAGCGTAAATATCGTTACACATAGTTTTTCCTTGAAAACTACCACTATTGAATTTATAATGGATCCAAAAAATAAAGCAAAAATGTGTACAATATACAGAGGCGTAGTCACAAACTTAAAAGTGGGGGGGGGGGGCTCAAATCCAAGAAAGATTTAAAATGTGTAATATGAAGAAATTAAGATGCAAAACGTGTTATATCAAGCCCCTGTCTAATTTGAATGAGAAGACTTAAAATAATGCACTTAAAATTGATTGACATTCATCAAAGGTATACCGAAATCAGAATCTCCAATACTGAAGCTATCTTTGTAGAAATTACTAATCTTGTTGGAATTTGGATTGGCTAGGATACTAGTATATTCTAAAGTACATATATGTTAACATAAAGAGTACTTTTTCAGGTGCAAAACAAATTTATTAAACTTATAAAATAAAATGTAGGTTCGAAAATGAAGAGTTCTTAGATAATTCAATGCTATATGCTTGGAAACCAAACTGAAAGAGAACAGTCTTAATAAAGATATAGTTAATAGTTTCCAAAGTACAGTTTCCGACTTGGAATCTTCTGGATGAATGACTTTGCTACTTCGTTGAGGTTGACTTGGTCTGTTCTCTCTTTGTGAACAAAACAAGTCATACAGTGATTTAATCTAGCCTGGGTCATCGTACTTCGGAGGTAGGTTTTAATCCTCCTTAAGGACGAAAAAGATCTTTCTGGTGTGGCAGTTGTGACTGGAATGGTAAGGTAAATTTGTACAAGCTTCGTAACTTCTGACAGAATTTTCTTTGTGATAGGCTCCTTCATGTGTTGACAAATTGTATCTATCAAGGTATCTTTTTTTATTTTATTTTCACTGTCAACTTTGAAAATATCGGGTAGCATTTTGAGCTGCTGCTCAAGCATTTGGAAAGAAATATCTTCTTTGTAAAGCATGGTCAGCTCTTCCGACACAGAATAGAACTCTCCATTTGCTGCATTTAACAAAAGTGTTTCAATTTCTTTGACAATGGTCATGTTTTTTTGTTTGAATCTGTTTTTCAGAGTACCTACAGCTTGTTCTAATGCTTCATAGAACTGATGTCTAAAGTAATCCTTTGGGTTATCATATCTATGGGGATTTGATCCATCATCTAATCTTTTAGGAGCACGCCTATATCTTGGAAGTGATGGTTCGTCTGTCAGGTCTTTTGCCTCTGCACAAACCGCATCATAAAAGTCAGTAAAAACAGAGTCATTTCTCTGGCGCTCAAAGTAGGATACAGTGGCCTTTGAGGCCTCGATAGCATCCTGTGCTGAAGTATTTTTCCCCTGGATCGAAATAGATAGCTGCTCAGATGCAGCAAATATTAAGTGTGATAATTTCAATCCAAAATATGTTGAAAACTTTTCCATCATAGCCAGTTGTCCACCAGCTCGTCTGGAGTATTCATCATTAGTATTAGTATGTATGTCATTCAAAACGTCTTGTAGAACTTTGTAGTTCTGAACTACAGATTCTATAGCATATGTTCTAACAGTCCATCGAGTTGGACAAATTGGTCTGAGGTTTGGTGAACTAAGATTTGTTTCCTGCAATTTCTTTTGCATGAAGAGATGTTTTCTCTTTGGAGATAAACAAATAAGTTTTTCAATTTCAGTGACCAAGTCCATTGAATCACGTATTGCGAAACATTTTTTGGTAACATCTTGAACACTAAGATTAATACAGTGAGCAAGACAGTGGACGCTAATGGCAGATGGATACTGGTTCTGGATTTGTTTTGCTACACCTGTTAAGTGTCCCGACATATTTGGCGCACCATCATATGCCTGACCCCGACATAATTCTAATGGCAAACCACTTCTCATAAGAACATCTTTCACTGCCAAAGCTATAAAGTCACTTGTTTGCGAATGAATTTCGAAAAGACCTAACATATCTTCATGAATATCGAAGTTGTCATCAACCCATCTGACACATACAACTAACTGTTCTTTGTATGCAACATCCATAGTCTCGTCTGCCATAATAGAAAACCATTTTGCCTGTTTTACGTCATCAAGCAATGATCTCAAAATTTCCAGTCCAATCAGAGAAATTTGTTCTTTAACAATTTCTGGAGAAATATATTTTCCTTGTTCAATCCATGACTAGATAGTTGGGTTATCTTCAGCTCGCAATTTAAGTAGCTGAATAAGGTGACCTTCAGATTCGCTGTGTCCTCTGACTGCAAGACCCTGTCGTAATAAAAATTTCAAGGAAGACAACTGACATGAGAGTGCTAATCGTCTTTTCTTCTGGTCTTCCTTTTCCTTTTTCTCTATCTGCTCACTTACAGCCATTGCACCACTTTGCAATCTCCTAATATTTGATTCTGCTTCTTTATGAGCTGATGACATTTCATGTTCCCTGAAACGATTCAAGGCTTTTTTCCAGTTTGAAAAGCCATTTTTAGAAAAGGCAGATTCCGCATTTTTACTCCGCATCAAAACATTTTTCTTAACAGCTTCTCTGCAGAAAAAGCAGAAAACATTCTTTCTGCTTCTGCAAAGTGTAAGCCAAGGAAAATCATCAAACCAGTTTCCTTGAACAGCTCTTGTTATGGTTTTATTCTTTCTCTTTATTGTGACTTTTGTTTGAAGTAGTATGTCTTTATCACGTGGTTGAAATGGAGTGGGTAAAGTACAGCATATGTCTGCGCAGTCTTCTGTGAGTACTGTTTTTTAAGAGCAACTTGCATCAGTCAATGAATCGATTAACTCTGTATTTTCTGTGTCAACTAAATTCTGTTTTTCTTCTTGTACTATTTCCCCTTCCATACTTTTTTGGGCACTTTCCTTGTTGCTGTCCTCTCTGGCAGAATCCTGATCTTCTTTGACTTGACATTTCTTTTCTTCATTCAGCGTGCTTGTTTTGTCACTCTGATCGGATTTAATGTCCATTTTTTCTGTCTCATTGTGTATGATTGATTTTTCTTTACATGCTGTAAATTTTGAAAGTTTCGTCACTTCGGTTTGTTTCTCGGGTGTTTTATTCTTTTTTTGAAAGAAAGAACTTATGGATTTCTGTTGCTTAACCTTTCCTTTTGATTTCTTTGGACTTTCTGACAGTTTTCTTTTTTGATGTACCGATGTTTGTTTCTTTACGAGAGGTATAAAATGATTTGGTTCAAACAAAGCACCATCACGTGTATCAAAATTTCCATCTCTAGTCCACATGATATACATAATCTCAATGTGCCCTACATCTACTTCATTTGAACGTAATGGGTTAAATACATTGTTGAAAAGTGGCCTGATTCCCATATTAACCTCAGGATAAACAGAGTATACAGGGTGTTGGAGAACTGTGGTCAATGACATGATATGTATTAAACCAGACCATGCCTTATCTTTACATGTAGAAAGTGCAACATTTCTCACATTGGTTTCATTTTCACTGCTAATCTCAGCTGTAGGATAAATCATTGCTCTTGCATCACTTAAATTCCTGGACATAAATTCTGGGTTCTTGATGACAGTTTCTAAAGCAGGGTGGTCTGTGTACAACTGTCCATTGCTGAAGAGTTCACAAGCAGTTAAAATGCGCAGCCTTGTGGACAAGTGCTCATCTCCACAGAGTACAAGTGACGCACTATTATGTAAGCAATTTCCATTTCCCGCGCATTTGAGGGCTTGTTTGCCACCTTCATCTACATTTATTTCCGATGGAATTAACACTGATGCTAATTTATCTGATTGGAGTCTTTTATTATCAGATTGACACGATTCATCCTGGACTCTACGCAAATGTTTCAAACGTATGCTTATCACAGTATCCTCATCGTTTTTCTTCATTGCTGACAATAAATTGTCAAGATCATTCATTGTTCTAATTTAAAATTCCAGGTGTTCAAATAGATTTAGCTTTCGTTGATTTTTGTTTCAGTTACAGTGATGTTAACATTTCACTTTGTTAACTCTAGAATAGCGTGAATGAATTGTCTTATACAACAGTTTCATCTCTGACTGTATTAATTCTGTATCAATTTAATCATTTTGCTAATAACACAAAACAAAATAATCATAAAAACTTACTGCATGATTGAAAGAGATGATCAGACTCCAAGCACACATGTGTAATGACTAATGAATCGGCAAATAAAACAAAAAAAAATAGAGGTTGACAAATCTTAGTGCATGGCCTATGCGTTGAACAAGAAATGAGATACAGCAGATAAATAATGACTTTAAGATGTCAGCACAAGGGTCAGCTTTTGCTTCTCATTTAATTTTGTTAGATAACAGATGCTGAGTGAAACAGAAACGTCAAATTTATTACCCTTTTTGACTGTTCGCTTTATTCAATTCTATTCTTTGACCCGCACGGACCTATCCCAAACATTCGTACACAAGAGGTCTTAGAATATTTACTTACTTTGTATGTATTACTAAACTATTACTTCAAGAGAAACGCTTACTCAGATGTTGCTGAAAATAACATAAATTTGACAAAATTTAAAATTTTAAATTTTAAATTAAATTTAATATATAATTTCATAATTTCAACATAGCTCTGATTTTGTTCTACATTAAGTGGGGGGGGGGGCACAGACATACTCTTGCCCCCCCTTCTGAAAGTGGGTGGGGGGGGGGCTAGTGCACCCGCTGCCCCCCCCCCCCCCCCCCCCCCCCCCCCCCCTGTGACTACGCCTATGATATAAGTGTATCAATAATTATCAAATTAATAATAAAAATGTGATAAAATGATTGACTATTATTTCACTTTTTATTTTTATTAATTTCATAAGGAAAATAAACACACCTATCTAAAACACAATCTACTGTTTACCGCTTCCACACTTTCGTAAATACTAATATCAAAAGTCAAAATATACTCCTTATACCCAGTTCCGCAACCTGGAAATAAAATTATAAGTCCCTTTAGAGACAGGATTTAGATAATGAACACATATTCAGTACCTGTCAAACTTTAAATGGCATTGTTTGCATTGTATTACATTTTACAGTGAATTTAACCGTTGAGCTTGACCTTCTTCTTGGGTATTTAAATATGTTAGAAATCAATAACATCGACCTCTCATTCTTTTATTTACATCCAATACTAAATTTGAAATTTGGAATTTTGATGTCTATCCAGGAGGTTTATCTACGTTGCTGCTGGCTTCCTATGCAACAAACCAATAGGCAAGTATATTTAATCTGTTGATGATTAGAGGTTCAATATATTAAGTATACATACGTGTAGCAACTTTAATCTTAATATGCTATATAAGTAATTATTCGAAGGGTGTATTGAGTAATTTACATCTTTGAAAATTATTTATAATGTGCGTTTATTTTACTAGATACCAATGAGTAAGATAAAAGAAAAGTCGGGGTGTTCACCACGGTCAAAGCCGTACGATCGTCCATCGGGATCCTCTGCATTAAGGAAACATGGCGACAAAACAAGAGATCAATACCACAACAAAACGCCATACTCTCCGGAAGAACAGACATTTAAATTTGATGTAGGTGCTCTATTTAATATATGGAGGCATACAGAAAATAACAGAGAGGAATCCAGAAATTCACAGGCAAGAACTATAACAGAAAGGTTGACAAAAGGATCACCCACAAAGAGTGACAGTGACAATGACGATGTGGAAGAAATAATAGAATCTCTTGGTCTCAAAGCTGGTGGTAATACAGATTGTTTGAGTAAATCTACTTCAAAAATTATTGACGCGTTAAATGCTGAGTCAAAGAAAAGGCTAACACGCCCTGGTGCACCTAAACATGAAAATAAAAATTGTTAGTAAACTTATATTGAAATAAATAATTTTAAAATAATGAAAATGTTACTAATATTGGATGACTACCATACATTACTAGTGACGATTCATTCTAGGTAGGTCAAATAAGATTAAATATCATTCTGTTTGACAAACTCCTAATTAACCTTTTTTACCTTTTGGGGCTTTATTAGTTCTTAACTTTATAAACCAAAATGTAAGTTGATTTAATTACCGTTGGGTTTCAATATACAAAAGAAAAGAAAAAAATAATTTGCAGTTATTTTTCTTTGCTTGGATGAAAATAACTCTGTACTGCAATCAGGCAATACAAGTACAATAATTTTTGCTTTTCTTGAATTGTTTTTCAGATATTATGAAATAGGTTCCTATTCATAAAAAAAAATAAAGAAGGGGAACCGTCAGACCAGATAGTGCCTAACCTATATTGTGAAAGATTTTTTGAAAGGGTTAACTTTTCTATTTTAATTTTAATTAGATTAGAATATGATTTGTCTTTTAAAGTGTATTACTGAAAATTGTTGAAGATTTGAACTTTGCTCTAAAAAATAATGTATTAATAATGATGGATTTCTCTAAAACCTTCATTGTATTTCACATGATCTACTTTTAGCAAAACGAATGGAAAAGTAATATGTATTACAAACGCAGCTACAAGTCAAAAACAAGACACCTTTAGCAATAAAAACAATTTATTATACTTGGAAATGTTTGTAGCTATACATTTTCTTTTTAAATTGTTTAAAAATATTGCACTGTGATAAGTTTCAATTACTGTAACTGTATACCTTTAATACTGTACTTTAGAAAAGAAGTCTAAGAAAAAAAAGGAAATAAAATACAAGCCAATACCAATTAACATAAAGTTTATTGTCTCGGAAAGAAATCGAACCCGAAAAAAAACGTTTCTTCAATTATTGATAGTTATATAATGTACAAAACAGATGTATTGTTTATATAATTTTAATGTATAATTGACAATGATACTTGGTACAATGATATCGAAATTGTGTGATATTTCATAAAATCTCTCCTGTTTAAATTGCATGGTTGTAACATCATATGTAAAATCTTTATGCTGTTGCAAAAAAGCTCATGATAGGCGATGTTCCTTGTAAATTTACCAGACATTAAAAATTTTATTTAATTTTTATTTTTAAGTAATGTGTCTCATATAACAATCAAAATGTAATAACCCTTTATCTAAAGATAATATAGTCTAGCAACCTTGAAAATTTAGATGTCTATTAAACATTGGATAATTAATACATTTATTTTAAATAATCACCGTTGTCCGACAGATTAAAAAAAGCAAAGACATATTTCCATTGTCAGAGGAATAAACTATTTAATAAACATGATGTGTTCAGCCTTTCTTTGGTAAAATCGCCTTACAATTGCCCAATAATGATTAAGAAATAAGATATCTTTTTGAGTTTCATTGGGGTATAAATACGGGTTTGTAATGTTATCTAATCCTACGAAGCCTTTCACGCGAAACAAATAATACTTACATATGTAATTATCATATTTACATTTTTTGAAAAATGTTGCCTAAAACTAAATTCTACACATCTTAACTAAGCGTTGTGGTTTAAATAACGTATCAAAATAGTTTGACAATCTTACAACTATTCAATTAATATGGAATTATAACTATGATTTATATCACGTTTTCAGATACAGAATAATCAGAGGGCGAGTAGTATCGAGAGACAGATAGATAATGAAGCTAAGGAATAGCAAGAGTTTATACTGAAATCATTGATGAAGGATATTGAGATAACGAACAGTATTCAATCTCAAGGTCTATCAAACAATACAAAATAGGAGCAGAGCAAACACGGACACCTCCGAAACATCAGATGTTATGGACGAGTGAGCATATGTATTGTCAACCACATGTTACCTGTGCATTTGTAAATGCAAGGTTTACATGTGTACTGACAACATTTATGAACGAATGATTACCATGTTTATTATAAAGCACAAAAAATGGTCATATCTATTGAATGATGATCCAAACTGTTTAATCAACAAGCTAATTCAGAGAATTTGTGTCCCCCGCTTAGGAAAAAGTAAAGCATGCGCAGCTCGGGGTCGGGGGGGGGGGGGGGGGGGGGGGGGGGGTTCGGATCCCCTTCACTGAATTTGTAGAATTATTAATTGTATACTGAAGCAAATAAAATATGCCAATATGGATAGAAAGGTTTGATGAATTTTTCTTTATGATGTGTGTTGAAGATTCTTTTTTATATGGAATATTTATCACACTGTAATGATGATTTTATGAGTTTGTACAAGCCAGACCTCATAATTTTTTCATTTCACATGCTGAATACTATCGTTTAGTAAAAAAAGAGAAAAGTATTTCAAAAAAAAAAAATAAATCGTCCGAGTTGCGATCCCGGGCCCTCTCGCATGTGAAGCGAGAGACAATACCACTAGACCACGGAGCCGCTGTTACATGACGACAATTATATACAAACATGAAGTGACATACATGTATATATTCACCTTCGATATTGTCAAAATTTTACACAATGCATGGTGTCTAATTTAACCTTTATATAACAGTTCTAATAGATGTAATAAGAATATAAAGTCCACCGAGAACCTGTTGTATACGTAATAATTCTCCGCATGTCCCTGTGCTAAAAATAGCGACATGTAATATAATAAATACTAATAAAACAAACGGGGCGGGGCACTTTGAAAGGAGTGTGAGAGGTCCTAGGGAGCTTTGGTGTAAGATTACATAGCAAAAGCTCAAAATCTTCTTGCAATATCGCCCGAAAATGATAGTGCTTCATCCAAACAGACTGTATAAATTCACGACCTTGAACTTTAACCTTTTGACCTCAAAATCAATAGGGTCTTCCATAGACCACAGGGAGTTGTTACGTAAAATAACATTGCAAAAGCTCAAAGGGTTCTCTAGATATCGTGTGGAAACAAAAGTGATATAACAGACAGAATTTGTTTATTAATGACCTTGACCTTTGACCTTTTGACCTCAAAATCAATAGGGGTCTTCTTTATTCCATAGGGAGTTGCTATGCAAAATTTCTTTGCAAAAGCTCAAAGGGTTCTCGAGATATCGTGTGGAAACGAAAGCGTTACAGACAGAGAGAAAGACGGACGGACGGACAGAGGGATAAACCCAAATTAATATCCCCCACTTTTCAAGCGGGGGACAAAAAATGTAAACCGGAAAAGGCGTTCAAATATAATATACATGATTTACTCAACATGTGCAAAATCCCTTTTTCTAACACGCCGATAACATTATCTTCTAGTTAGTTACTTTTTATGTTTTACCTCAAATATGAATAAAGCCGATTTACATTTACGATTATTTAAAAACTGAGGTAATAGCTCATAGAAAATTATATATTTATATTATTTACTCATATCCTCAGTCATTAAACTTTTTGGGGGCTAAAATCATTCATTAAATTTAGTGCCTCTTCCGTATAAATATCTGAGCAACAGCGATAAACTCTATAAAATTAAGATTTTACAATTTTGGTTTGTTTTTGTACGCTTAAACCACCTAATCGCATCCTTTTGATAATCCCTCGTTCTTCTTTTTTTCTCAGGATCTATTTAATTGCAAGCACTTGAGATGACATAAATTCAATCATCCTTTCATTTTTTCATGCAGATTTTCCAATAAGATACTTTTAGCAGTGTTCAATTAATAGATTTAGTAAATTCCTCTTATCCATTTCTTAGTAACTCTTGATTGTTTATAATTATGAGATTAATTAGTTCTCTTTCTCTCTTTCTTTCTCTCTCCAATCATAATTATATATCTCTTTCATACTAACAAAAACTGCAGCTACAAATCGGTCTGAATCTCTATTTTCTGATAAAATTGTGATCTATGACAGGAGAACTACAAGTTGTACACTAAAAGAAAACTTCTATTTAGGCACAAAAATGGGCACTCCATTTGATTTATGTTAACTCTTTGTAAATACGAGGGATAAAAATCGATCCAAAATTAATGTCACAAATGCAACAAAATCTTCAATGAATATATAATTTTATCAACAGAGAAGGTGCGCGTTTTTCTCCCCCAACCTAAAGGACTTTTATGTACGAAACAATTATGGTTTATATATCCGCGATTTGATTACATGTATACGAGTAGACAGATTTTTTTTAATAAAGCACATAAGAAATTGATTCAGATATATATTGAAGTACATTTGTAGCTTGAAAATGTAAAACGATTTAGTTCTCTTGTTTCAATATTTACAATAATTAAAGGGAAAAGAAACGCATATGTGTATCCATGTAATATGCGAAAAAGTTTTGACTATGTGGCTAAAAATTATGAAATTTGGCCAGATGTGTATTTTAGTTAGTTTGCTTAGAGCATGTCAAAACTACAGTACCTGGCCATAAGTCTGTCATAAAAATGGCTGCCGAAATATCAAAATTCAGGAAGCCATTTTTTTTTTCTTTAGCGTTGGTAAAGTAATCGCTCTATACAAGCTGCTGTTGAATAGTTCCTTTCTATAGAGTTTATACAATAATTCTATGACGTCATTTTATAAAAGTGACGCAATATCTGTCAAATATTTAGCAACTGACAAGATGGCTACTAAAGGTTAAATGTCTACCCCTATGAAAAATGCGATAATAACTATGTCTGAGAGTGGATAGACCCAACAGGACATAACAGCTATTCTTTCTGTGAGCCAGTCTGGGATTTCCACGTTTCTCAAGCGATACAAGACGCGCTGATCCAGCGAAAATAAGCATCGAAACGGACGACCTAGAAAACTGATGTAAGAGGAGATCGTAAGATACTTCGATGTGTGAAACTCAACAGAAGGCAAACTTTAGGTGAAATAACTGATGAAGTGAACTCGAAGTTACCATGTTCTATCTCTTCACGGATGGTAAGAAGACGTTTGCGATTTTTAAATTTTACAAGAAGGAAAACCAGGAAGACCCTTACAATTCGATCTGTAAACCGCTCTCACCGTGTAAATTGGTGTCGAGTGAAATTACATTGGATAGTGAATAATAATTGGAAAAAGGTGATTTTCAGCGACGAAACGCAGGTTGTGATTGAGCAGAATAAGCGCGTTTACATCTGGAGAAGACCCGACGAAGTATGGCGACCCCGAGTGTCTTGGTGTCCGTGGAAACGGAAAGTACTAGGCGATGATTTGGGGGTGTATTACTCACGAAGGGATCGGAACATTTACAGAGGTAGATGGGAATATTAATTCCCAAAAAATACATTAACATTTTGGATACAAATTTATGGCCAGTTATTTTGCGCCATTTCCCGAATGGTGACTATTTATTTCAGGATGATAATGCACCGGTCCACTCCTCTAACGCCACAAAATCATGGAAAACTGAAAACGATATTAAGATATACCTTTACTCAGATGACTTAAAATTCTACTGATAAGAATAAAAAACCACCTATTGCACATTGTATACCTATGATTCTTGTGTTAAATTTCAATTTCAAATAACTAGGTCAATGACCTCGTTTTCATGCTAGGGGCCCCTGAATATTTCTCGGGAAATACCTCAATTTTTCACACTATGACCATATTTTTCTTTACTCACAAAATATTACAAGCAAAAAAACTTTTTTAAATAATGAAATATTATAGCAATGGAACAGAGTTGCGCCTTACAAGCTTATCTTTTAAAAAAGATAGGTGAGCTAGCGCCATAGCAATTTTTGAACACTGAAAGAGGGTCCGTAATGAAGTGATTTATTTTGGTGAAGGCTTTATTGTTTATCTTGGCTGGAGTGTGATACACTAATATTTTTTTTGTGAAGTGCATTTTATAATAGGTAAATAAACCGGGGGGGGGGGGGGGGGG
>PRKT01001137.1:92428-112786 GCA_003671525.1 Saccostrea glomerata
GACCCAAGTTTTACATAGGAATATATAGGAAAATTTTTTTAAAATCTTCTTCTCCAGAACCTCTGGACCAGGAAAGATGAAACACATGTGGAATCATCCTCAGGTAGTGTAGATTCATGTTTGTTCAAATCATGACCCCGGGGGCAAGGATGGGGCCAAAATGGCCAACCCAAGTTTTACATAGGAATATATAGGGAAACCTTTTAAAATCTTCTTTTCAAGTACTTCAAAGCTTAATATGATTAGTGATATTTATATGGAATCATCCTCAGGTAGTGTAGATTCTAGTTTGTTCAAATGATGACCGCCTGGAGGGGGGGGAGGGGAGTAAATTCAAGCCCGATGTGCTCAGGTGAGCGCTGTGGCCCCTGGGCCTCTTGTTTATAGCTTGCAATCTTAAATGAATTAGCTCTAACATCCTAGAGCTTACCATACTAATTTCATCTATAATTAAAGTGTTAACAGAAGTGAAGAGATTTCTTAAAGAAGAAAGAGATGCAGATGATAATGGAAAGTCGTCAGTGTGTTGATAATGCTGCACTGGCAATCTAAAAGTAGAATGTATAGTTTTACCATGAATATTGAATGCAGCAACTCCTGTTGGTGCAACAGTACATACTGGGCAATGGCCACTAAATGTTGATTGACACAGAGTTATGTACTTGGATAACAGGTTTATTAAAAAGCTTTTGCCAACACCAGCCCCTCCAGTTATAAATATATGAAATACAGACTTTTGTTGAAATTTTTGTATTACATATCTAAAAACTTTTTTTTGGTCTTTTGTCATTTGTTCTAAAGAAAGGTGAAATGTTCTGTTAGAAACTGAGGTTACTATTTCATGCCATTGATGTTCTGCTGAGAAAAGTTCATTGGTTGTTGGGAAGTTGTGATTTTCACTTAGCAAGTCATTAATAACTGTATTTTGACTACCGGTATTAGAGTCATTAAATGCTGATTCCTCTATTACTTGTGGGTTGATGCATTCAGCATCACTTTGTTCAAATAAAGAATTTTCTATGTTTGACAACTGGACAGCTTGAATAATATTTTCTAATTCATTCAGTTGCATTCCAACACATAAGGCTTGTCTGTCAAAGTTAGCATATTTATTCAAAAAAGCTTCCTTACTGTTTGTAAAAGGGTATATCAAATTGTCATCATTTCTATGTGGTAAGTAGAGTAGTAAAAGTGCATAATAATAGTCATCTGTTCCGTAAGGAGGTTTAGTAACTCTAACTGTTGCAAATTTAGCACGTTGTGTAATAAAAATGTTTTCAGGTAAAGATAGTTTAAGAACTTGCTTTGTTTTGGGGATTTGTCGTGAAACTTTGTATAAACGGATGAATCTGAAGATAGAGAAATTTTCAAGAGATTCTGGTCGAGCGTAATAATAATCAAAAATATTATAGTCAAATACATCAGTTGTATTGTCAGACAGAAATTGCAACTGCTGTTTGGACTTCAAACGTTTGAACCTTTTTTCTGGTTTACATGCAATAACACGCACAATCTCTCTGGAGTACCAAACAAGTTGTAAATTTCCAATACGGTATGCTGCTTCTTGAGCACTAAGAGTTCTATGTTTTAATATGCAAAATCCTATTTTAGAGAGACGACTTCGCATAGATGGTTCAGCATTAGCAGTGTTCATGTTAGAAAGAGTTTGAGCTAAAGCATTTTTTAAAACATTGGGTTCAGCTTTGCAAACATAACTGCATATATAGTATGCAATGCCTAATGGGCCATCAACCATCTGAATATCCATGTTAGCTTGCCAATGTAATAGAATACATGGATTATATGCATTTACCATGCTATCTTGTTCAGTACGTTTAGTTTCATAAAATCGCCTAGAGGCAGAAACATCTAACGCAGGAATAATTCTAGTATTCTCACAAGTTGTATATGGAAATGAAAATCTACATTTGTTTCCTCTTTTGCATGTGTTGCAATGCTTGTGTATTTGTAGTGTTTTTACGAAAGTGTACAATGATGTATTGCTTTTAGGTATTGTGGTATGTATTGTTCTATTTATGTAAGCAATCAATTCTGCAGGAGAAGAAGTCTGCAAGGAAGGTGCATTTTTCACCCAGAAGAATGTGCAAATGTGGACTTCCACGAGACCGGAATTCAACACGAGCAAAGTAATCAGTTATTTCTCCTAGAGGTTGTTCACCTGAAAGCAACACATGATTCAATAACGCCTTCCACCTTCTTTCAAAATGAATAGCTGTAATGAGGGGATTTTGTTGAACAGCTTTGGGCAAATTTTCTAAAGGAATTTTCAAGATTTTTGCAAGCTCTTTCCAGTGGTAGTCATTGGCAGAGAGAGTCATGAAAAGTGTTGGACAACCCAAATTTTTTAACATAGCAATTAAATTGAATAATACATCTTTCCAGTATACTGCAGTACCACGCATTGTTTTCATAAACATGTAAGAATTCTGAAGTATATCTGGATTTGTAGAAATATGGTGAATGTCATGAAGATGGATAGGTCTTGCAGTTTTCCTTATTCTCATATACACTGATATAAGTTCAAACAATCTGTTTTTTTCAAAAGATCCAACTGAGGAAAGTAAGTAAGAAATATCAGAACGCCATCTTTTATCAGTATTGTATAATCTGGCTTTGTAATATTGAAGAAGTGTTAACTTTTTGTGACGGGGGTATGTAAAGCCTGATTTTCCATATGGAAACAAGGTAGGGAAAGCTAATTCTTCACCATTTGCTATTCTAGTTAAATTTGTCAAGTTCTGTGCTAGAGGTAACATGTATGGTTGTTGAGATAAAAAATTGCTAATAGATATATCTGGCTGAGTACTATTCATTTGAACTGTTCCAAAGTCCTGAAATTGAAACTGGTCTAAATTTACAGAATTATGACAATAGTGTTGTGTTGATTCATACCAATCTAGAGAAATATCTGAGTATAAAGGATTATTAGCACAAAGCCACCTTAAAGCATTGAAAACTTTTGTTGGATTTATTAAAGATGGTTTGCTCAAAGATGATGGAACAATAATAGCTACATTAGAAGAAGCACAGAATCGTGGTAAATTATGAGCTACTTCAAAAACTGGCAATGGTAAATGTACTACAAGGCCCTTCATACCTAACTGCCCTACTGGAAAAGCTGGCAAAATTAATAAAGTGAAGAAAGTATTTATTTTTGAAATGCATCGTTTTTCTGCTAAACTGAGGTCTTGCAATTCTTGTGGGATGTCTCCTGCATTAAGGTTATTCAAAATAGAATCCAGTGGTGGAAAAGTATTTTTACTTAGAGAAGATTTGCACCAGCTACATAATATGTCACCCTGACTCACATCATAGTTTGGATATTCATGTGAGCTTTTATAAACTTGGTTTTTAAAAAGGAATCTATGACATATTTTACAGGAAAAATCAGGGTCCATGTTAATGTAGTCTGTATATGCTTTTGACAATGTAGTTGTTGAAACTTCATTACTGTTATTACATGTGTAATGATGCTGGGATTGAATGTTTATTGTAGGTGCTATTGTCTCGCACATAGATAAAAGAGGTTGATGAGGCAACTGAACAACAGGACACATGTTTGATGCATTAAACTCAAAGTAATTCAAAGACAAAGAGTTGTTATAACAATGATCATGACTGACATGAGAATCAGTAGAGAACTTGTGTTTTACTTTTTTCTTTGCAGGCTTTTGTGATGAATAAGTATGGTTAAGGTTGCAAGGTGTGTCTGAATATGTCTGAGAATTATGACATGAATCATGTTCAGTAGAAGAGTTGAAGCTGTATGCAGAATTGTTGTAACAATGATCATGAATGACATGATTGGGTTTTTTTCTTTGCATGCCTTTGTGATGAATAAGTATGGTTAAGGTTGCAAGGTCTGAATATGTTTGAGAATTATGACATGAATCATGCTCAGTAGAAGAGTTGAAGTTGGATGCACTCATAAATGGCAGTGTGTTGGAATTTTGTGTAATTTGTGATGAGGTAGAGTAAGTGTGGTTAAGGTTGCAAAGTGTGTCTGAATTTTGCTGAAAGTAGGAATGATTGCATGAATGATCCTGAATGTTGAAGTTTGAAGGATTCATAGATGATGATGTGTTAGAATCCCTACACGATAGGAATGGGGTTCTCTGTTTTCTCCGTTTTTCTACAGAACAATTGAGAGATTTATCTTGTATACATTCTCTTGCTTCAGACAAGTTTGATGAATCAGGTAGAACAATTGTTTGTGTGAAACTGAATGCTGTAACTTCAAATACTTGATTGAATTGTCTTGTTTGTAAATGTTGCAAGATGTGCTGTACAGTAGAGAATTGTAAAAGGATTGCATAACCATCTGCATCAGTCGTTCCACTTTCATTGCAAGCATGTGAATCAAATAAATAATAGGAATTGGAAACTTCATCATAGAATAAAGCAGTGGTATAATTTGAAAATGTTGTTAAAAGATAATTAGACACAGAAAATGCGTTTAATAAGGCTGATTGCAGACTATGACTACCTGCATATGGGTTACTCTGAGTACCAACAACACCATAAAAGTTTTCATGTTGTGCAATTTGTAAGTTGATATTGGAATTTAAGAAATTTGACATAGATAGTGAGAGTTCGTTATGCTGCAAGTTTCGTGGGTTTGCTAGACCAAGGCGATTACGAACAGTATTAATATATTCATCGTTGCCTTTGTATATAATGCTATCGATATCATCAGTTGTCCACTGACTACCAAGCTTGATTGTCGCCATGCAAAGGGCTATGAGAGCAATAGCAGTACACTGTCTGCCGGCAAATTCCCCGGAAAAGTAAGGACATCCTTGATGAATTCTACCCCGTAGAAATCGACCCATATTTATATTAAAATTGTTTTGAAGATATGGACTTATAAATGCATATAATAAAAAATTACATACCAGATTGGGCGTCTGTTTTGTCAGCCATTGCTCGATCAGTAGTCTGCTCGTTTGGGATTGGGCGTGAATACATACCAGATTGGGCGTCTGTTTCGTCAGCCATTGCTCGATCAGTAGTCTGGTTCGTTTGGGATTCGGCGTAAATTTTCCCGCGTGAATGTCGTTTCTTTGCTCGGGTTTTTCCGTACAATAGACGAAAGCCAAATTGACCAATGGGAAATTATCTTGGTATGTGCTAAATCGTAAATTTTTCCCGCTTCAATGTCGTTTCTTTGTTAAGTTTCCCGCGTGAATGTCGTTTTTTTGCTCGTTTTTTTCCGTAAGATTGGCTGAATCGACCTATCAGAAATGAAGAGACTATTTTGTGCTTAGACGTAAAAAGAAAACTTTTCTTGTTTAGAACAATCAGATGATAACTCGGGCTTTTCCGTCAAGAAAAAAAGGAAAATTCGCAGTATTACTAAAACAAATAAACAAAGTTATTTAATGATATAACGAAATTGTTATTGAACGGTCTATCTATAGTAGTTTTTCACAGTTTTCCCAGAATGCACCGCCATGGCGGCCGAGCATGCGTATTCAAGGAATTTGGACTAACGTAGTTGCTAGCGCTCGAGAGCGCTAGCAATAAAGAAATGCGTAGAGTTTGGGCCATAAACGTGATAATTATTACAGCCCGAATTTCCTCTGTCATATTTATGTTTTTTCCCCATTTGTAATCAAAAACTGTAAAAATCTGACTAATAGGAAGTCTAAATTATTTATAGCCTCAGGTTACCTTTGTTACCTTTATTCTCATGGGTCAATGATCAAATTATTGAGATATGTTGACTGCAGTGATTTTTGTACATGTTTTTGAATTTCTTTATTTCATAGCATTTATATTTATTTAAAATAATTTATGAGTTTAAACACATATAAAATTTGCAAAATGATGTCTTAAGATACAAGTAACCTTTACTTTTTGATTAATATTGCAAGAAATAAAATTTTTTACAAAAATAAAAATTTAAGGATTTAGTCCGAATTTTCTCTTCATAGCCATACATTGAGTTTTGTTCCGGTATATTTTCTTCAAGAACTTGCATATTTAATTTTTAAATTGATATTGAGATAAAACTTAGTTATTTTATCCATTTTGAACAATTTTTGATTTAATATGTTTACTTTATAAATTTCCTCTCGGATTTCTGAAGCCTGAGTAAACGTCATCCTTAAATGTCTTATTTGGCCATCACAATCTCCAGATATTAATGTAATTGAAAACAAGTGGAGAACCATAAAAAATACATCTTCAGAGACAGGTACACAATATTCATAACCGAGAAGACCTAATCTTGAAAGTAAAGGAAATATGGTGGTCCTTGCCTCAGCACTACATTCAGAGCCTGTATGCTTCAATTCCAAGGCGAATTCGACAAGTTATTAAATCTAAGGGTCAGGCAACTAAATAGTAGAGATGAAAGGGTAAGTGCTGAATATTTATAGAATTTTTTTTATTTTTGAATTTTGCGTTCACGTGCCATTTTATGACAGACTTATGGCCAGATACTCTACTCAACCATGAATGATGACTTTACGTAGGGAAAGTGATAAAAAAAAAATCAAAAACACGTATATATTGATGATGACAATTTCTAAATCACATTTTGTAGTGCCAAACGATGCTTTAGTGTAAAAAAACATCGGTTTTCCATAATTGCAGAGAGCAAAAATTTCTTGCAATCATGGTATGGTTGACGGACGTTGCATTGGGTTTAGTAATTGAATTGCATAAGTGAATAAAAAGGCAACAACATTTTACTGTGCAGTTTGTTCTTAACATTTCATTCAAAAGAGCGTTTAGTCGTCAGACAGTAACTTTAAAAGTTTCCAACCAACAACGTCTCATCAAACATGTCATAGAGGGCTTTACAACACGCCACCTCGGTTATCATAAGGGCGTGATTACTTAAACCGATATTTATACTATTGACAATCATTCTCGCTACATCCAACTTAAAACTTTCCACTCCAATTAGGTCCACAAGCTTGGCAACTTTAAAGTTTATTCTACTCCCACTCGCATTCGCACGCGTCGTATGCGTAATCTAATTAGCATGCTCACGTTAGAAAAATGTAGCCAATGTTTATCGAGACTTTGTTACAAACAGTCATGTGTGAAAAAAAAACCCATCTGGACTCTATAAATTCTATCCTTCAAAAAAATTCTTGAGATTCATTGGACAGGAGGATTTGTGGCCTTTAGAATGTAACAGCTACTCTCAACGATTAAGACAACTATTGGAAGGGTTGAATAATAATCCTTCAAAAAGGACAAATGCTCTGGTGAACACTATACACAGGAGATTCAATGTCGTTACTGATGCGCCCGTGCATAGAGTCTCAAGATAAGAGAAAAATACTCGAGAGGGCTTTAAACAATATTCAATCAATTTGTGTTCAACTTAAAATTAGGATCGTTAATTTTAATATCCTTGCAAAGTAAATTTCTTTGAGCTATAAATATTTGAATTTACAGAAAGGCGATGTTATTTCAGCATACAACCCAAAAAGTACTATTACTATATTTCCAATAAGGGTTGTGCGATAAATCTATTGATTTTATAATATCATTCTTCAAGATTAAGTTATTTTTATAGCTTTTTAAAGAAACTTTTAGCATTAGATTTAAAAAACAGGCATAATACGTTTAAGAAAATTGTTATTAATTTTGTTTGTATCTGATTGG
Organism: Saccostrea glomerata; assembly: GCA_003671525.1. Lineage (NCBI taxonomy): Eukaryota > Metazoa > Mollusca > Bivalvia > Ostreida > Ostreidae > Saccostrea > Saccostrea glomerata. The sequence goes on from PRKT01001137.1 coordinate 100,076, forward strand.
AAAATATTTCCATTTTAATCGGTTTTCTCTGAGATCAGTATTTGAATGTTGATTTCTTGATCAATCTACTAGATTGTAAATTTCTCTAAGAAACAGAAAAGGAGCTAAGGAGGCCCAATATGGTTAAATACATGGGAATAAAGAACGTATTCAAGCCAAAAAATTCAAATTAGCAATACAAAATTTGAAAAAGTAAACATGGATCTCAAAAATATCAGAGATGAGATTTGGTGCCATGATTGAGTTAGCATCCCCTAACGACCAGTCACACCAGTTGTGAATGTTCCTTGTCGTGTGAATATTGTGTTTGGCATTAATAGATGGGGACTATTGAAATTGATATAGGGGTCAACGTGTAATTCAAATCTATCTTAAAATATTTTCAAAATTTGCTTTATAATTTGATTTCACAATACAAAGGAACTATAAAAAATATATACCTAGGAAGAAGAGTATGCCAAGAAACTCAGGAATATCTAGTTGGAAACATGGATTTATTTATGTTAAGAGGACTCCCTTAGCTAAAAAAAAAACAAGATTTGTTTGTGAAAAACTATGCGCCCGGTAGCAACAAAGTTCGGAAAAGGCTATTTTTAGCATCAAAGTCACATTCAAGGTCACAGGGTCATTGACCTTGGTGTCATTTGAAAGAACTTGATTAATGAAGTATGCGTTTTAGATATAAAATTTCAATCTCTCATGGTTCAAAAGTTATAGTAAGGGTTAAAAAAGCTTTTTTAGCAAATAGGTCACAGTCAAGGTCGCAACGTTATTGACCTTGGTGTCAATTGAAATAACCTGATTAGTGGAGTATGTATGCTAAATATGAAGTCTCTATCTTTCATGGTTCAAAAGTTATTGTGAAGGTTTAAGCTCGAGAAAAACAAACAGACAGACAGATGGGCAGGACAAAAACAATATATGCCTTGAATCTATCGATCCGGGCGCATAGAAATTTCAGCGAAATATGTCAGATTGTGTAAATTCCAATAACGTGCAAAAACAAAAAAGCATTCAAATCAAGAATTTTCATATCATTGCATATTCCGACTTTCAAACTGATATTGTGGTGAAAAGAAATTCATTACATACAAACTGCAGACCTCATTGAAAAAAAAAATACAAAGGAGAAAGTCACAAACTACCACTCGTAAATATCATCATTTGTATTCATGTAAACTTAAAATAAAAATTCTCAACAATTGGTGAAAGCAGAAAAATATTTTTAAAAAAAACGAGTTGTGTCTGCATGTCAATTGCGCAGGCGAAGAATATAGACTCTGTATTAGGCTAACGATCTATAAGAAAACAGATTATATTAAAAATCGTTTAAAGTTACATGTACCATGGTCACTGGAAGAGGGCTGAAGCTCGATTGCTGATCCTATGTTGTAAAAAATGATATGAGATTCATTGACAACCGATATTGAACTATCGGAGTATTTTAAGCAAAATATATCTTAAGCATTTTAAGTAAAGAATTTTAGTATATTTAAAAGTATATTTTAAGTATTTTAAGAATTATTTCAATAAGTTGATATCAGACATATTATATAGAAATGTATAGAGAAAGTATTTTTGATAAAATAAAGAAGGTTTGTCTTTAATGTTGCAATGTAATATGCTGATTTTAATATTCATTGACATTATTCCCTTATTATAACATAAAATTTTGTCCTTAAATAATTATCTACAAAAAAAATCTGTACATAGAATTGTTAATTTGATAATATCCTTATTACAAATTTCTTTTAGATATTACACTTAAAATTGACATGTTCTGTGCACTTTTCATTGTATGAATACAAGTATCTTACCAAGACATTTTTGTGTGTGTGAATAATCATTCCTCAAATAATAGAGGGAATCAATTGAAAGCACACTGAACTCTCAAAACTTGAAGATTATGTTTCAAAGTTGTATATTTCAAGAGAAAATTGAAATTAAAGTCAATAGCCGTAAACTGGTCAGAAGTATATCATCCGTGCATATCGTATATTTCTTATCTTTCTTTTTTCTAACATTTAGATATGACGAGAAATTCATGTCCATCAAACTGGTTTTTGTTTGGATGTTTCTGTAACAATATCATAGCACAGTAGAAGTCGTGGGACAATGCAAGTGTAAGCATCTTCTCTTTCAACTTAAAATTAATAGTAGTAAGATAAATGTCAAATCTGTTAGAAAACGGTTCTCAGTATTTCAAAAATTCAATTGTAAGCAGATGTAACCTTCCACATGTACGGTCTCATTTTCGTTAACCTTTCATTAAATGATCTTTGTAGATGGAGTATCTACAGTTTAGTGCAAAACTAGTCGAGATAGAAACAAGGGAAGAAAACGATTTTCTGAAACAAAGAATCAACATATATAATGACGAATTTCTGTCATATCGTGAATATAGTATGTATCTTTGAGTCAGATCTCCTGTAAAAAGTACCTCATTTTTGTAATATATAATGCAGAAAACTATTCACATTACCTAAAAGAGAAATTTTGGATCGGTGGAGCAAAATGAATCATTGAGGGGAGGTTTATCTGGTCATCTACAGGAAGATCCCTGCCGTTCACGAACTGGGACAGAGGAGAACCAAATGACAGCGAAGACAATGAAGATTGCATTGAAATCTCCACATTTCAAACAAGAACCGGTGTTAAGACGAATAATGACCCCCATCGAATAATGACCGGGGGTCATTTTTCGACAGCGAAAAATGACCCCCGGTCATTATTCGACGTCGAAAAATGATCCTTTTGCCCGTAGAAAAAGTATCACCACTCTAAAAATTTGCAGAACCCACGTGAAGAAAAATGACTCCCTGTCGATTAAAGCTGAAATTTTTAGGGGGCAAAAAAAAAAAAACAGATAAAGAAGCATATTGGCCAAAATGCTCACCTGAGCTAGCTGGGAATAAATTGATTATATGCTGATCTCATAATATTATAAAATTATATATTTTAAGGTCAATGCGATGATTCAGAATCTAAAGGAGTAAAAGATTTATCGAGCCTAAAGGGTTAGGTAAACATTGTTTTTCGATGGTGGAAATCATCGTACTGACAGACAAAATCAGCAGTAGTATATATTATTATAATACTTTGGTACCCAAAGTAGGGTCTTCTCACAAGAAATACAATTGCAAAATAGGAAAGCCCTAGCACCACTTGTTCAAGAGTAATAGCTAAGGATAAGTTTTTGAAAGGTAGGTCAAACTCAAAAGTTAAAGTGTCAGAGTTGATGGTTTCTTACAAATAAAATAAAAAGTTATGGTCAAGGTAAAAGTTTTTGCTAACAAACAGGCCGCCAGATAGACAGACAGACATACAAATGGACATGGTAAAACTATAGACCCCCGAATCTTCGATTACGGGGACATAAAAAGAAATGGTCTTCAATTAACTTTTCATATTATGATAGAGTATAAAGAAAGCGTTACAAAAATGAAAATGTTTGTTCTGATTTTCATATTAAATTCTCTGAAAAATATACTCAGAACTGAGTAAAAGGGTGGAGTAAAACAAGAATTAAGAAATGTAATGAATACTGTGTGCTTAATCAAAAGGTTATGTCTACATGTATAGTTTTTGCATTAGGCCTAAATTAAAATTTTGTTTGTTTGCCCTTAGCCGACCAACCAACGAAAATAAGCCAGACTCAAAATATTTTATTGTACTTTTCATTTACATTTTTTTTTTAATTTGATTTGTTTCTTGTCCATTTTCTTTCACATAAAAATATAAATGCTTTGATTTTCCCTTTTCTCAGTCTTGTGTTAATGATTGACATTAGGAACTGAATGAAGTGTTTGACATGGTAGCGGTAAGAAAATGTTTAATGATTAAATGATTAAATTTGGGGTCGAACTAATAAAAGGCAACGCACAATATTGCGAGGTTTTACTATACTAAGGAAATATTTCTTGTCTAGACAGTTTGTAAACGTTTAAATAAGACCTGTCATACAAGTCCCTAGACAGTGTGTAAACATTTAAATAAGACCTGTCATACAAGTCTCATTTTTAAATAAAAACAACTTTAAAAATGTGAAATCCCAAGAATATATTTATGCAATAAATGAAAGGTGGGGCTAATATCAGTAATACACCCATTGAATGGAATTCAAAAAAAAAAAAAATCAACTGTTTCCATATATTGTTTAAAGTAAACAAAGTATTGTTTTAGACTCTTTTAAAAAAAAAGAAATCAATAAACATTTTTGTATTGACATACAAAGATAGATATGCAGCTTATAGTATTCCAGATTTGTTTAATAGGTACTAGTACATTTTGTTCCATGAATCAAAAGTTCCAATTACAAGGAATATGTACACAGCAATATTGAATTTCTAAAGTTTTAGTAGTACAGTTGTAATTTGATGTCAAAAAGAAAAAATAAAATATTTTTCCTACCTACCTACCCATTGCTAAAAATCTGGGTCGGCAAAGGGCAAACAAACACTACTTAAATTTAGGCCTTAGAATGTGTATTTTACACTAGCCCATAGCTTTACAGAGCATATTTTTAGGTGTTATACCCACCCCCTTACTTATTTAGGAGGAAGTCGATTATCAACAAAAGCAACAACAACAAAAAAAATATGAAAATAAAACCCTACCTTTATTTTTCTATAAGGAGTGACTAAAAATAAGCTTCAAATAATGTACTTTTCTACTAATTTTCAACTGTTACCTTGTCCACAATACATACTTTCAAGCATACCCCTACCAACATATAAAGTATGCTTTAATCATGGCGAAGTAAATTATGATATGATAGTACTTGTGTGAATGCTTAACTTCATTTCAATATTTTATCTAGAGCCATTTTCAGTATTTTTGAAAGGTATAGAATTTTAATTATTTTTTGTTTTGATTTAACGTATTTTTTTTGGGGGGGGGGATAAAAATTTCCTCCTCTTTCATTGTCAATTAAATAGGATTTGCCAAACTTATACAAGCGAAAAGTTGAAATGAAAGGAAATTTAATTTTTCCTATTAAGGCCACACCAATAAAATTTCTTGTTCTTCGGACAACTGACCCCTAAAAATTGGAACGAGCGAGCGATTTGATAATTATAATATTATTATTTTTAATCAACATAATTTCCAGGCGATGTAGTAAAATAACGGAGCGAGCGATTATATATTTTTTGTTTTCCTTTACATTTCTAGAGTAAATCAACATGAAATCTTTTCCAATTCCGATGATCATGTAAGACATTCAATATTCCATATTCATACATAAACAAAACAGTCATAACAATACCATTACTATGGTTTCTCACTTTCATTACATATTAAATGACTTGACTCCATAATTATGTAAAATAATAATTTCAAAAAAAATAGGGTATCATATTAGGGCATTTAATACAGGTTCTTCATTTCATAAAGGTACAAAATTCTGTAAATATCAATAAATCTACAAATAATATAGAATATTAACTCTCCTATGCACCCCAAACCTTTGGTGTTATCAGGGGTCCATGTTTTTGCCCTGTACAAGATTTGTTTTGTTTACTACATATACATTTAATATATGAGATTTATCACTGTTCAAAAGTGTTTGTTACCTCCATCTTTTACATGTATGTTTGAAAACAGTAATAACAAAATATGATGTGATCAAGACTATGTATAATCACATAAAAGTGACCAATCCCAGCAGCACTACTATTATTATAATTTTTCTGTATCTATGCACAATGACAGAAGCTTAAAATGGCCCCAAATTTTAATTCACATAATAAATTCAGACATTGTAGAACCTTCGACAAGTGTGTCTCATTACTATTTATCATAATTTATGGCAGCAGTGATTAGTTATTATTACACTGTATAATACATATAGTTATTCACAAATATATAATAAGATATAGTTGGCATAGAGTCCAAAATAACAAGGTTGAACATCATTTATAAAATGAGAAAATATCATTAAAATCAAGACTTGTTTTTTTTTCTATTCTCAAGAGTTGCCTGATATATATTTTAAAATAAAGTATCGAAAATGTTTAAATATCATGCCAATTATGGGAAGCTACTTCAGTCGGCGAATCATTTAGGATGATGGATACTTTAATTTCTTCTGGTTGATCCACAACAGCTTGGAATTAGTCCATGTAAACCTGAAATCTGTTAAAAAATTGCCTGAGATGGAAATGATTCTATATTGCTTCATGGAAATATTATCTACCTACAATTTTCATGCACTATCAGTGTGGTTCAACTGAAGACCTTCTTGAATGACTGATATAAGTCTGCACTATATAACAATTCTCATGGTTTTAGTCCAGTTTATTTTCACTGTAGTCTGTAGAAATTCAGGAAAAACCACTTAATCTTGCTGGAACTAGTTGCTTCAATACTCAACATCCCAAATAGATAAATCAAGTAGCAAACAAGTCTCCCTAAAATAAAATAGATGCAACTTGTTAAAAGGTTTTAATACATACTTATTAGAAAAAATGTATATATGCATCTTTTACTAATCTTAATAATGTTAATAACTTGCACTTACATTTAGGCATCTCCAGAATTTGATTTATTTCCATGATGGGCTTCTCTGCCTAAACATAACAGATCTGCTCTATCCAATCTTCACAGTTCACCACTATCACGATGGAGTTATATCAAGGTTTACTTGTTTCCTTGTCGGATCTCTAAAAGCATGCTTTAAAAGTTCGTGCAACTGTGCATCATTGGGGCTAATGACAAATGCAGGTGGTTTCCCCCTAATAACCAGTTCGCGCCGTTTTCAAAGACATATACTGTCATATTAATTCAATAGTCAATATATTAGAGTGTCAAGTGTCCTTTCTGATGTAAATGATCAACATAATCAATGTTGTCTCGTTTTTGACGAAATGTGATGTTTTCTTCTCAATTCCAAACGCAGACATGACCTAGTATTTAAAATTAAATAAAAAATGGGGCGGGAAATGGAACGAAAATTTCCGGAAGCGGGAATTTTAAAATAATATTATTTTTTACGTTTCTCTAAAATACGAGCGCGCGGGTCCGACGAACAAGAAATTTTATTGATGAGGCCTAAAGAGTATTTAAACCTGATTGTTGCATGGTTTAATTTCTAAAAACAAGTGGAATATAATTCTTTAAAGCAATATGAGCTGCGTTTTCGAGAATTCTATTTTGCTGGTAAAATGTGTTATTATGATTAAAATGTATGTAATCCAAACCCTATGATCAATAAAACCAAAATAAAGTTTTAAAAATGTTTCAGAAGAAATATTTCTGTACAACGGAATATACAGTATTATATAAGAAATCATTATTGTACAGGACGACAATAATTCAATTTTGCTTCAAACAACGCGTATAAAAAGTTCTTTCATAGCAAATATGAACACCAGAAGATTATAAATGTTCTATTTTTCTGTCATTGAAAAAGTTAATTAAAACATTTTTTTCCGATGTCAAACATGCAGCTCATCTTGCTTTTAGCAAACATTATAAGGAGGAATATTGAAAAGAAATTTTATTTAGTTGACAATTAAAGAATCTCTTTTCAAACAAAAATTTAGCATTGAAAGACTACGTGAATCTCTTAATAATTTATACGACTTTTTGTATTTTTCTGGTTACAGAAAATTAAAAAAATATTTCTCTTTAAAAAAGATACCAAAGAGTGTATATTGTGAAAAAAATATTAAGAACTTTATGTACCATCTTTGATTTTATAGGTTTCCTTCTTTATCAGAGAAAAGAAGATTAATTGATTGATTGTTTATTGCTTTAAAATGATTTGTCAATATTTCGGCAAAGAGAAATAAGGAACTTTATTACCCCTACGTGCTAAGAAGAACAAAGATCAAATCTATTCGAACAAATGCATGAATTACTTGAAGGAAGAACAATTATAATATACTGCATATTTTTCCCTTTCACCTGTTATAAATTTTGTATGACTTAAAAAGGGGTCATTTTTCAATGGGGGTCAATTTTTTATAGGACTAACATATAAAATAATGACCCCTAGGACTCTTTTTCTACAAAAAAGGATTATTTTTTTCTACGGGTTGGGGTCATTTTTTGTCGTTGAAAATTGACCCCCCGGTCATTATTCAATGGGGGTCATTATTCGTCTTTACACCGGAATATGGAATGACCCTAACTGTGCCTCCAACTTTTATTTAATATTTGAAAAATTTGTAAAAATATCTGAGAAAAAAACATTGCATCTTATGTCGACAAAATAGCATAAAATTTGATTAATTCGTAAATACTTATTCAAATTCGGAAGATGGTTTTAATCAAGAAAAGAATCAATATTTATCCCTTTTATACTTTTCTTTTGTACATCAAATAGGACGTTCTATATTGATTACATTTGGGCACTAAGGCCTGCTATGATATTCATATTCATTATGTTGTTGCATGGATTTTTTTATTAACTAGGCTGGGGTGTGGAAGCCATTTTCAGACTATTTTTATCTCCTTTAAAAGAAGAGCTCCATATAAAGATATAAAAAATGATCAAATTTTAAAACTAAAATATATGAATTTTTTCTTTGCCAAATGATAGTTGACAGCTTAATATACCGTATGTAAAAAAATAAGTTAAATCTGGTGGTTAATTTTTGATTAATTTGTTGACCCCCCAGCCTCCTTAAGGCATAGTTTTTACTTTGAAATAAAAAAGTATGATTATAATCTATAGTTACAAGGATTTTTACGGTAGTCCAAACCTTAAGTTCATAAAGTTAGCAAGTAAGTAATCGAAACTACTCATAAAAATATCTCTGAAACCACAAAGTAATGTAGATTTATCCACAGTATTTCTTAAAAGTTAAACATTAAGTTAATCATATGATATATGGAAAATTGTCCAATCTCCTATATATATATTCAGAAAAAGAGAATAGTAATATCAGCTATGCATTTTCAAATTGCAAATTGATCAACAGATAAGTTATAGGTTAGAAAACAATAGGTATTCAGTCACTCAAAGAAATCGTCGTGATTTTTATACTTTTTTGGTATTTCATCTCTTATATTTCCTTCAAGTACTATATAATTCATGGTGTAAAAGGTTTTTGCAATCATTGCAAGACATCACAAATAACTTCTTATTTCATATCATGCTAATTAACATTGGTATGATTTATAAGGCTTGATTCGATTCCATCTCACTTCTCTAAAACTGTATTATTTTTTTTCCTTTTTATGAATTACAAATGCCAACTTTATATAAGACCTTTTCTAATACTTCCATAAACCTTGAATCATATAAAGACTAATGAAATGAAAATTTTTGCATGAAAAAGTTTCATTTTGAAGTCTATTATTGATGCTTTTTTTTTATATATAAAATATTATTTTTTGGAGTTATCCTTCCTGGCTGAGGATCGGATATCCATAAGCCTTTGAATTTTTTTTACGTGTCTTATGAGTTTTTCACTCATATTGACTCGTCAAAGTTGTAGTTTGTGGACTGCAAAATTAGAACTGCACTCACACCTAATGTGGGGCTCGAACCCTGAATGCAGGAATCAACTCGATGGTTCACGACTCTAGGGAAATATTCTTACCACGGCACCACGGACAAATGTCATTTTCGAAGTTTTACAAATGATAGAATAAAATGTAAGTTAGTTTACAAATATAGTGTATTTGTACTTAATATAGCGGGCATCATATTTTAGCGGCTTTGACGTAGAGGATGATACGCTATTTCACGAATACCGCTAAGAAATCATTTAGCACGAAATATACGGCATGAACATATGTAGCGCTTATTCATGATACCTTCTTCTTCTTCTTCTTATAATTGAAGGGCCGCTGCTGGGGCATTTTCTCACTTTGATTAAAAGCGTGTACGTGAGGGGGAGTCCACGCATCTATTTACAATTTTAAAAACTGATAAAAACATGTCCTACTTGATTTATGTTGCTTTATATCCCTGAAACCTGGTCTAAAAGGACGCTGGGGACATAGCCGTGATGGTGTCGTCTGGCAGCTGGTTCCATATCCTGATGGTAGTAGGAAAGAACGATTCCTTGTAGACGTTAGTACGGCAGAATGGGATCCTGTACCGGTGTTTGTGTCCCATGGTGGCTGCTCCTGTTTGGCTGAATTTGGGAGGCAGGTCTATGGCAACAAGGGAATGGACAACACGGTACATCATAATAGCCTTTGCTTTAATTCTGCGTTGTTGTAGACTTTCCCATTCTAGCCTGTCAATCATCGTTGTGACGCTACTGGTGGTGTTGTGGTTATTAGTCACGAACATAGCTGCCCTTCGTTGCACTGCATCTAGTTTGTCGATGTTTTTCTTTGTGTATAGGTGCCATACGATGGATGCATATTCTACCTGGGGTCTGACCAATGTCTTGTAACACTTGTCCTTGATTTTGCTTGGACAGGACGAAAGGTTCCTCTTTAAGAAGGCAGTTGTGTTGTTTGCCTTCTTACATACACTATCAATATGATGCTTCCACGATAGGTTGTTGATGTTAACCCCTAGGTACTTGGCCTTGTTGGTAGTGGTAGGCTAACTCCTTCCCATGGATGTAATATGGAATGATGCGTTGTTTCCGTTTGGTGGTGATACAGATAACCTCACACTTGTCTGGGTTGAAATGCATTAGCCAGTCTGTTTCCCAATCTTTGAGGTTGCCATAGACCATCTGGAGTTGTCTGGCGTCCGCCTCTGTAGTGATGGTCTTATACAGAAGGCAGTCATCTGCAAAAAACCTGGCATTGGATCTCACTCTGGAGGGTACCACAGTAAATCGTTTATGTATGTCAAGAATAGCAGTGGGCCGAGGACCATTCCTTGGGGCACTCCAGATGTAACCGATGCATCTCTGTCGATCCTTATCCTTGTCTGATCTTTTATATGTGTTGTAGGCTCTTCGTTTTTGTCTTGACAGTTGCTTGATCTTTCTGTTACACCATGGTTGGTTAAATCTACTTGAAATCCAATTGGCTGGTACGTGCTTCCTGATGGTATTGAGGCAGACTGTCTTTAAGGTGATCCAAAGGTCGTTTATGGGGGTGTCATGTATAGAGCCATCAAGGAGGTGTGCCAGGTGATGCCATCTTTGTTGTGTTGGCTTTCTTCCATAAGTGGATGAGGCGTCTGACCGGTTTCTGTCTTGAGGGCACTATATTCGTGTCAATCATGGCAATGTCATGGTCACTAACGCCCGAGTAAGGTATGCACCTGTTTAATAAGGAGAGGCGGTTCGTGATGAAGACATCTAAGGTGTTGGTACCTCGGGTAGGAAAGTTTACCATCTGCTCGCCTCCAATGCCAAACACATTGTTGATAAAGGTGGTGATGATACCTGCTGGGTTATGTTGGGTAGAAGTGCTGGAAGACTTCCAATCGATATCAGGCAGGTTGGCATCGCCTCGAATCCATATTTCTGAAACTTGATATCTCCTGGCAAGGTTCTTAACACCTGAACACAATTCCTCTATATATTCCATCTTACTGCTTGGTGGCCGGTAAATTGAACCAAAAGTCAATGAGTCTTCACTGTGCTTACAGGTAATCACAGATGCTGTAAATTCTCTTTTCTGGCTTTAATGCTTTGGAAATTAATGACTATGACGCGCAACTTTCATTTGTCAAACTCGTGCTTGTTGCGACAACAACTGCATATCCATTGATTGCGCTAAATTTTGAATACGCCAAATTATGATCACGTACAGTAACTTGATGGATTTTAAGAGGCAGTCCGCAAAAAAACCAGACAGGATTGTAATTATAGGCGGAGCATCGAATGTGAGGAATATTTAATATTTGAATTTATAAAAAACAATATCAATGTAGTCCAAATGGAATAAAGTAATCGAAGATTTGTTTGAAAATTGCTTATTTAGTAAAATACCCTTAAGTTTCGTTTTCTTGAATTCCCCTATATAAACCATTGAATTTACGTCAGAAACAAAGAACTGTAATTTCCAATACATATTTAACAGGACTATAATTCATGATGAACTAAATCTAGAAATATTTCGTCTTTCAGTTTCAAAAATAAAATAAATGGGCAAAACACTTTTGATAGTAGTTTTCTTGCAAAATATATAAGACGTGTTTATGAAATTTTGCGATGTAAGAATTATCTCCCGTGGCAACGGTAAATCTGCTAAACACCTTACTATCGGAATTCTAATGAAATGTTTAGAATATATACAAAAAAAAAATTTAAACAAAAAATTACTAGTTTATTTTCAAAATAAAATTCATTTTCCCCCTTTAAATGCAATATTCAGATTAAAATTGCAGCATTATTCAGGTTGAATCCACGTTTCCATTGATGTATCAGTGACGTCATATACCTAACTAATATTGCGTCACAATTAAATAGTTTCAAGTTTTCCGCAGAAATTTGTAAATTCTTTGCATAAAAGCGCAAAGAAAAAGATTGAAAATAAATAAGTACTCTTTTTCTGTTCAAATACTCTTCGGAGTGCATTATCCTAGATGTAAAATAGTCATATATTTTTCTATAAAATGTATTTTATACATGGGCGGCGTCTCAGCTAGAAGTCCGTTTTTTTCAGTAATTTGGTTTTGTTTTTTTGTTTTTTTATTTGTTTGTTTTTTTTTTATTTTGTTTTTGGTTACATTTGGTGATTGAAGCAACTCACATTCAATATGGAGTGAAGCATGTAACTATGTTGGCCAATTCTTAAATGTTTTCACATTTATGAAACTATGCAGATGCCGAATTGCCC
>PRKT01001138.1:0-37500 GCA_003671525.1 Saccostrea glomerata
AACTCACTAAGTTTATCTATCATATTCACTCAATTAGCATAAACTTTGTTAACTAGTGATAATATAAACATTTGTTATTTGTAAATATTTAACAAAATTCTGTAGGTAAATGAGCGAATTAAATGTAACTCTTTAGATAATCCGAAATCCCTCTGGCTCTAACTCGGGGACAGCACAAGTCATAATATAAAATCGGGGGTTAAAGTCAGAGGAATTTCGAATTACAATTTAAAATGAAGTCGTCTATCGTGACTCTGGACACCAACAGATTGTACCTGTCATTAAATATTTGAGATGTGTTCTTTACAATAATTGCACACTGATTTTTTTCAGTTCCTTGAATTGATGAATGAACAACTTTGATGTATAAACTTTCACTAGAAAGCTCATATGGCAAATGTATCTTCTTTTCCCAAAGTTATTCGTTGTTGTGTTGATTCTATTATGTTTTGAAGTTATAATTATCGATAACTTTTCTGCTGGTATTTGTTGTTGTTTTTTTTTTTTGTAAAATTGTACTCAAATGTCTGCGCTGTAGTCATTGTTGTAAACAGTCAATATTTTGATGGGTTAACCGCAGACTTTTATTGTTTTAAAAAGCAAACTTTTATAGCATTTTGATGAACAAAATTTTTTAGGTACAATATACGTAAAGTAATAAAATTTGTGTTACTTGTTATTTTTTAAATAAAAACTACGAGTTTACTTTTTTAATATCATCAATTGAATCGATCTCAAAGATTATATTTTCAGAATAATTGCAGAATTTCAACGCTTTTTCTCATGTGAAATTATATTGTAAATTATGTCGAAATTTATAATAGATGAAACAAATATGTTATCAATCCAAAAGAAATTTAAATAAATCAGTCTGATCCCATGCAAGAGACATGGACCGGATATGCTTAGTATTGTAAAGTTTTACATCTGTCAGAGTTAGGTCCCGGTAATACGAAATGCCCCCAACCTGCATGTCTGCCCAAAGGCACTTAATTCAGTATTAAATATTTCAGCCTATAGTAAAATGTATGTGATTCTTTGCCTGAATAATCATAATAATGATGACGATGGTGATAACAATATTATTATGCTATGGATTCAAAAAAAAATGTGTTGTATTTTTCTTTATGACATAAAAGATCAGTAGTTAATTTAGAATAATATTCCTTAACTTGGCTTGGAATTATGTAAGCGTATTTTTTTTAAATTTATAAATTATCAATTTATTTGTAAATGGATGTTTCATATGTAGTTTTAATAAGGTTTCATTTGTGCATGATCAATGTTTTTTTTATTTTGGCTACAGGTACATATACTGCATAGATTTAATGAATTTGAAGATCATATTGGCTACAGTGAAAAAAAAATCTTGCAGATATTTAAACCTTTGGTCTTTATGAAAACGCTTTAAAAGAGTGCCAAAGAAAATATTTTTTGCGTTCCAAAAATATTGAAACAAGGATTTCATTTTATTTTTTAAACATTAAATTGCTTTTTAAAATTCATCTTCTCACTAAAATTCCAGATTTCTTTAGTCACACGTAATAAACTGGATCCAATGTTACATGTTACTCTCTCTCTCTAAAGTAATATTTTATTTCATGTTGTAGCTCGTTTAGGTAAACATTTTTAAAAGTGCTTGAAAAAATATCGAAAGCGCATGTGAGAAACAAAAATATCTAGACAAAACAATGAAAAAAATAAAAATAAAAATGTGGCAGTGCTGTAATTGATTATCATAAATAAACTATTTTTAATGCAGGGTGTTTTTGTTGTTTTTGCTTTTGTCATATTAAATAGATTATCATATAAAGAAATAAAAATAATCCAGTTTTGCTTTTTTTTCATGAGGCTTGCTCCCAAACAGTACAAAAAATATCTATTTGATAATAACTAATAACAACTAAAAAAAGATTTAGCTGTTGTTCAATAATTTTTTTAAAAAAAATTTATCCGGTAGCAAACCCATGCGAATTGAAAATGTGTTTTTTTTTAAAATGTGTACATGTAGCACGAAATTCCCTTTCTTGTGCCTCTCAATAGTACCGCGGGTTATCTCTCTTGTTTTTATTAAAAGAAAATTATATCTCGTCTACCATCATAATTTTTTCGTGTATTTTTGTAGATATGTGAAATTTCAGAACTATGTTTTAGTTCTTTTCTGTAAGACGAAGTCAGTCAACTTTGACAAAATACAACGTTTAAAAACAAATGACGACAAGAGTTTATGCAACATACAGTCACATGCACTGATCAATGATTCAATGTTTACATGTATGTTGTGAATGGTGGAGCAGATCAATATCCTTTACGATATTATATTAATGTTCGTACAGGGTGTCCCATAATATATGATTGATTGATTGATTGATTGTATATTGTTTAACGTCCCTCTTGAGAATTTTTCACTCATATGGAGACGTCACCGATGCCGGTGAAGGGCTTCAAATTTAGACCTATACTCGGCACTCAGGGCCATTGAGCAGTGAAGGTTCTTTATCGTGCCAACGCCTACCGTGACACGGGACCTACGTTTTTTAGGTCATATCCGAAAGACCCGTGACTTTCACTTTTAGTGCCGAGCGCTTGGCGAAGGAACAGTCACTACCTATGTTTACGTCTTAGGTATGACGCGGCGCCGCGATCGAGAATCGAACCCGGGCCTCCCGATCACGAAGCGAACGCTCTACCACTAGGCTACCGTGACCGGTCCATAATATATGATACCATTTTAAATTATTGTCATAAACGCAAGCCTTGGCCAATTTCTTTGAATTTTGTCTCATTAAATATTTGAATAAATACAATTTTTAGCAACAAATGATTTCAGTTAAAAATTGTCACAAAGTTGTAATAAAATAGCCACATACTTTCGTCAAAAAATTGCTAAAAATGCATGTCAAGCAAAATGGATTACCGATAATCTTTGACAAAGAAGCTGGGTATACCCTCTTTTTAAAACTAATTATCAAATCCAGTCTTAAGATATTGTTACTAGCCGTAAATATAAATCTTTAATTTGTAATAAGATATATTTCCAATGGAAATCCAGATTATAACCAAAGAAACCGCACTGCTGTCTTAAGTTATGCAATTTTGTGCAATGTTTTGACATCATCATTACCCAGATTTGACGTCATGTAGGGGACATAATTGAAAAATAATAGCATTTTTCAAAGTGAACTCATTTTGTGGCGTTTCTTTCAATGACCACCAAATTGTGTGAATAAATTTGGACAATATATGCAATGTAAATGATGCATTTGTTCTTATGTAGTAGATGTATATTTTATTAAATAATTCAATAAATGATAAATAAATAAAATAAATCTAAGATAGTAAAATAAATTAGAATCTAAACTCTTTCTATTACTAATAAGGTATTAAGTGTTACCACCCATCCCTCTTGATCCACCTATACATTTCATACACACATTCATTCATTGGTTGAACATTTACATTTCATTGGTCAAGGGTTTTACATTGTCTAGTGAGTGATATTTACTCAATTTGAAAGATCTCAGAGTTTCAGACGTAGAAAGTTAGATCTGGTGAATTATTGAAATATTTTGAATTCTTACTGACTTACAGACAGAAACAATACAGAAACATGTAAGTACTAATATTTTAACATTTTAATCTATATTAGAATATAAATTATGATATACATAAGAAACTAAGATTTGATACTTTGTAAAAACTATGTGTATGGAATATTTTATGTCTAAATCAGATGTTGATAAATCTGATAAATCTATATGAGTTAATATATTCAGATTCTATTAAATGTATATAATATTTTCATAAGAAGTATTTTGGTGTAAATACAGATTTATTGTAAAGAGCATATCTTTAGGAATTTATTTATTATTAATATAGTGTAACATCATATCTGAAAAGATCCATACAGTTTGTCAGATGGACTTGGTTCCACAAACCGGTATGCATTACTGTTTTATTATTTTGGTTATATATGAAAGATAACTCTTCACGATTTTGGAAAGTATGTTTAGCTTGTAAGAGTTATTGCCCTTTGTGCATGTAAAGTGTAACAACATTCCATAGAGTGAAATATTCATTTATGACACTATTTGAATAATGACTCCTATGTATATCTACTATTATATTTTATTGTACCATTCTAATGTTATTGTATATTTTATATTAATTTCAGAGCCATATAATTATTGATATATATAAAACTCATGAAACTAGAAAGTTCTTCAACTTATTATTGCCGGGATTCCTGTTACAAAAATGGCGCCCAACGTAAATGAACCTAAACCAATATAGAGAGCTGCTCCACGTCACAACGTACGACGTCCACGTCACCACGACGATTCATATCCCAAGTGGTACAACGATTCCGGAAGTATCCGATTATTTTGTTCAGTGCATGCCATTCCAGTGAACATTTCCGGAAATATCCGACCAAGCTTTTCAGTGACACTGACTTGTGAGTAATCTGAATTTTTTCTGTTTACAATGTGCACATGTTTAACTGTTACAAAGGCCTTCGTCGATGATCATTCGCGGATACCATGGACCAATAGCGTTGGAAAAAGTAAATATATTTGACTCCTTTAATTAAGGTGTATATATTTATTATTTATTTCAGTGTTTGAACATTTATTTGACCCAAACTTGTATTGTATTTAGGGTCATTGTGTATTGAATTTTGCTATTACTTAGTTTGTTTACCTTGTGGTTTACTTTGCGTATTAAGTGCTTCTAGATAATCTATTATTATTGAAAACTCATACCACTAATTATAACATTCATTGACATTGACCTGGTTTATTGAAAGGTAAGAACTTGATAACAGGTGTCAGTTGTATTTTGATCTGAGGAAATTAGGGTTGAGTGTTAATTCATCAATCTTATCCCAGTCTTGAGACAGGTGGTTAGTGCATTGGTGTACACAACACAAATATAGTTACTGTGATCATCACATATTGTACAAAAACAACAACTCAATATTTTCTGATCAAGTAATTTGTCTGTTTGAGGTTCCTATACCCTTAGAGTTATCATACTATACTAATATCTGTCTGCTTTGAGTAAACAGTAATTTAATTTATTTATAAACCTAGTGCAATTTAATTAGGTTGAATTAAACAAGAGTAAACAAACAATTAAACCAGTATTTAAAATATTGTAGATATTAGATAATCTAAATGTAAAAGTACAATTTAAAACCAGCAAACAGTTTAAAGATGTGATAAAAAACTTGTGTGTGTGTGTGTTCGTGTGTTGAACAAACGCTACGGTTTCTTTGCATTGCTGCTACGCGGCGGTTTCTTGCATGTATCACTATTGAGTCTCTGACTTATTTTCATTGATATATGAATTTGTATTTGTGTTGTTTATTTGTGGTCATCATGGCAAGTATCACTCAAGATGAGATGTCTGATTTATCAGATATAATGAAAGAATTAGAGATTAAGCCTGAGAGTGGTAGCTCAGCAGAATTTAAACATTGGGTATTGCAATATGCAGAGAAATTGAAAAGTGAATCACCCAGTCTGTCTGCAAATCCTTCTCAGCAAGTCAGTTTCCCTCCCCAGCCCAGTTTTGCAACCCCAGCTAGTCCCAACCCAAACATAGCCCATAATCCCACCCATCTACCCCTCCCAATACTTCAGCCCATGCATCCACCCAACCCAATCCACTAGCACATATCCCTCTTAGTGGTGTCCCTAAAATTTCAATATTTTCGGGTGACAAAAAAAAGTGTGATATACTGTATGATCAGTGGAAGTATGAAGTTAAATGTTTACAAATAGATGGGTATGCTGACAATATTATTTGTTTAGCTATGCATCGATCATTACGAGGATCAGCAAGTAGAGTATTGATGAGGTTAGGACCCAATGCATCAGTGGATGAAATATTGTACAAGCTGGATAGCATCTATGGTTTAGTTGAGGAGAAGGAGTCTTTGCTGGCAAATTTTTACAGTGCCAAACAGCAGGAAAATGAAGATGTATCTGCCTGGGGATGCAGATTAGAAGACTTGTTATCAAAAGCTCTCATACAAGGACTAGTGAATCCAGATGATGAGAATGATATGTTGAGAAACATGTTTTGGTCAGGGATGAGAACCAGTTTAAAGGACATATCTGGTCATCTCTATGATAAGTACCCAGAATTTGACGACTTAAGGAGAGCTGTGAGGATATTGGAGCAAGACAGAGAGAAAAGGAAAACCGAGTCAGACAAACAAAATAAACCTATACCAGCAAAAAGAAAAAATGTGGAAAAGAAATCAAATGAAACTGAGGAATTGATTACCACCGTGAACAGATTATCTACAGAATTAGAAGCGTTAAAAAGAGAAAGAGCAAATGATCAACATCAGAGTAGAAGTATAGTACGAGGAAATTACACACCAAGATACAGAGGTCCTCACAGATTCAGAAGGCCAATGTATAACAGATTCCAGTATCAACAGACACCTTTGACACCAGAATTTGCAAACCAAAGTACAGCTTATAGACCACAAGGAGAAACACCAGTATGCTGGAAATGTGGTCAGCAGGGCCATTTACAGATAGGATGCCGAGTCAGAGGTGATTATATGAAGAGGGGATATTTAAACGCATATCGACCTTCGCCAAGGGGCAAACGATAGGTCAGAGTATGCAGAGCCCCAACAGATTACCAAAGTTAATTGGAGAATCAACAGAAACTGAAATTATAAAATCTGGAGAAATAACAACAAAAGCTCTTATTGACACTGGATCTACTGTACCAACAATTTCCCAGTCATTTTATGAAAACTATCTACAAGTACAAACCATCCATCCTATTGAAGATTTCATAAATATTGAATGTGCTGATGGAAATGCTTTGACATACTCAGGATACATTGAACTGGAAATTAAACCATTAGGAATTCCAGATAGTCGACCACAGCCATGTTTATTTTTGATAGTTCCTGATTCCAACTACAGTAACAGGGTTCCAGTACTACTTGGTACCAATATCATCAAAGTATTATTAGAGAATACACATGTACAAAATGGAGAAAGATTTCTACAAGAAACAGCCTTAACAACACCATGGTTTTTAGCCTTCAGAAGTCTGCAACTTAGAGAAAAGGAATTGATTAGGCAGAATTTCAGGCTAGCTGTTATTAAGTCATCAGAACGTACCATCATACCACCAAACAGCCAAGTAGTTATAACAGGATTTACAGATAGAAAGGTACCATACCAGAGCACATGCGCATTACTACAAGCCACTAGTTACTCCAGAATTCCCGAAGACCTGGATATAGAACCAACAATTGCTTCATATAACTATAACGAACGACAGGAAATTCCAGTCCACATAAGCAATTTAACTACAAGAACAGTGACCATCAATCCCAGAGAAATAATATGCGAGTTACATCCAGTGGCTATAATTGACAAAACAACTCCGCTTAGACAAGAAGACTATTCATACTTACAAGAATTTAAAATATCATCAGATGGTTTAACCCAAGAACAACAAGAGAAAATTCAACTGTTACTGCAAGATTATAGAGACATATTTTCAAAGAATGACACAGACATTGGATTCAACAACACTGTGAGACACAGAATTGATCTACTAGACCAGACACCATTCAAGCAAAGAACAAGAAGAATTCCACCAGCCATGTTTGAGGAAATAAGAAACCATCTACAAATGCTTTTAGATTCAGGAGTGATAAGAAAATCCAGTTCACCATTTTCCAGCAATGTTGTCATATGTCGGAAGAAAGATGGCAAGTTACGGATGTGTATCGATTACCGTCAACTAAATCAACGCACCAAGAAAGACGCATATGCCCTACCTAGAATCGATGAAATTCTGAATGCCCTATCCGGAAACAAGTACTTCTCTGTGTTGGACATGAAGTCAGGGTACCACCAGGTTGAAATTCTAGAGAAACACAAAGAACGTACAGCTTTCACAGTGGGACCATTAGGCTTTTATGAATTTAATCGTCTTCCTTTCGGATTATCCAATAGCCCAGCTACTTATCAACGACTCATTGAAAATTGCTTAGGAGATCTTGATTTGAACATTTGTTTTATTTTCTTAGATGATTTGATTGTATTTTCCAATTCTTACTAAGAACATATCCAAAGATTGCAGTTAGTATTTGACAAACTACGAGAAGCAGGATTAAAGCTGTCTCCAAAGAAATGTAGTCTCTTTATGAAGAAAGTGAAATATGTAGGTCACATTGTGTCAGAGGAGGGCATTGGAACCGACCCAGAAAAAGTTCAGAAAGTTTTAGATTGGCCAACACCTCATTCTCCAGAAGAAATCAGAAAATTTATTGGATTTATTGGATACTACAGAAAATTTATACCAAATTTCAGCAAAATTTCTAAACCATTAACTGAACTTATGCCAAAAACCAACAGTAAATGTACCAAGGACAAGATGCGTAAACAAGCAAGAAAGGAATTCAGATGGAAACAAGAACAGGAAGAAGCTTTCAACCATCTCAAGAAACTCTTGACTTCTCCTCCAATTTTAGGATTTGCTGATTATAACCTGCCCTTTGAATTACACAGAGATGCCAGTCAATCAGGATTAGGAGCAGTGTTATATCAAGAACAACATGGTCAAAAGAGAGTCATCAGTTTTGCAAGTCGCAGTTTGAGTCCCGCCGAAAGAAATTACCCAGCACATAAACTAGAATTCCTGGCTTTGAAGTGGGCAATCACAGAAAAGTTTAATGATTATTTGTACGGACACAAATTTACAGTTTTAACAGACAATAACCCACTGACATACGTCTTGACGACAGCACGACTTAAAGCTGCAGGACATAGGTGGTTGGCAGCACTATCTGCCTATGACTTTAACATTATTTACAGGCCAGGGAAGCAGAACCAGGATGCTGACGCATTATCAAGAAGACCAAATTCTAATGATAAATTTCAGTCTATTTCTAGGGATTCTATTAGAGCAGTGTGTCAGGCGGTACATTCAGGTCCATTCATAACATTTTTTCTGTAGATTCAACAGTTATAGACAAGAACATGTCAGCACAAAAGATTATTGACCAGGAGATGAATTGGCATGAGGAACAGAGTTCAGATCCAACTATTAAAACATTTATTTTGTTAGACGCAAACAGAAACCAAGACTGGAAGACTTACCATTTGGATTTGAATCTCAAGCATTAGTCAGAAATTTTAATAAACTTCATTTAATTAACAATATTCTTTTCAGGGAAACAACAGTTGCAGAGAAATTAAATCAACAATTAGTTCTGCCAAGGAAATTCAAGGACAAAGTTTTATCAGAACTTCATGATAAATTCGGACATCCAGGACGAGAAAGAACAGCAGCGCTTATTAAGGACAGATTTTACTGGGCAGGAATGAATCAGGATATAGACAACTGGATTAAGAACTGCAACAGATGCGTACACAGAAAGGCTACCAATCAGAGAGCACCACTTGTCAGTATTACATCATCATACCCTTTAGAATTAGTGTGTATGGATTTCCTTACCTTGGAAATGAGTAAAGGAGGATTCCAGCATATATTAGTCATCACAGATCATTACACAAGATTTGCCCTAGCTATACCAACAAGGAATATGACTGCGAAAACAACTGCAGAGGCATTATTTAACAACTTCATTAATTATTATGGAATTCCCAGTAGAATACATTCGGATCAGGGTGCAAATTTCGAAAGTCAGATCATCAAGGAATTATGTGAACTTACAGGAATGAAGAAATCAAGGACAACATCTTATCATGCAATGGGGAACGGGCAATGTGAAAGATACAACAGAACACTACTTGATATGTTAGGCACATTGAAACCATCACAAAAGCAGAATTGGAAATTATTCATCAATCCCCTTGTACATGCTTATAACTGCACCAGAAATGAGTCAACAGGAATATCACCATATTATCTTATGTTTGGCAGAAACCCTAGATTGCCTATAGACGAG
Organism: Saccostrea glomerata; assembly: GCA_003671525.1. Classification (NCBI taxonomy): domain Eukaryota; kingdom Metazoa; phylum Mollusca; class Bivalvia; order Ostreida; family Ostreidae; genus Saccostrea; species Saccostrea glomerata. The sequence continues at coordinate 9,962 of PRKT01001138.1, forward strand.
GAATTTGGAATCAAGAAAACAGAATGGAAGTCAACTTCAAAGTATATCAACGACCTGAAAGAGAATATGAAGGCAGCATATGAATTAGTCAACAAGAATACAAAGAGAGCTCAAGAGAAACAGAAAGGAGGGTATGATCAGAGAGTAAGAGGAGCAGAGATCCAGACAGGTGACAGGGTGTTAGTTAAAATTGTATCTTTTGACGGGAAACATAAAATTTCCGATAAATGGGAAGAAGAACCTTATATAGTCTTAGACCAACCAGATCCAAACATTCCAGTATTTCAGATCCAGAGAGAAACAACCAAGGGTAAAATAAGAACACTACATAGAAATCTACTTCTCCCAATTAGTCAGCTGAACAATTACAAAACTCATGAAGAACTCGAGAAGGTAAAAGAAATTCCTAAACCTAGGCCTAGACCCAGAACAAGACAACAGAGTAAAGAGAAAGAGGATATTCATGAAGTTATATCCCATAGAGATGAGGAAAGCAGTTCAGATGAAGAAATGGAAGTAGTATATGTACCGGTACAGAGAAATATACATAACCAGATGGAAGAAGAAGAGCATCATGATGCAGGTAATGTAGAGGGTAAGGAAAGAACACAGGAACCTGATGCAGAGATTCCAGGGGAACAGCATCAGCAGCAGGATGCTGAAGTAATTCCTAGAGAGGGACAGCAGCAGGAGAATGCTGAGGTAGAGATTCCGCATGAGCAGCATCAACAGCAAGATGCAGAAGTAGATCATGTGGATGGAGATGATAGCATGAGGTCAGAGGAAGATAGACAGATACCAAGAAGAAGTGGAAGGGAGAGGAGAAAACCTGCTTGGATGAGCAACCAGGAATATGTGTTAACCCAACAACATTCACTGGAATGGATGAAGAAATGTGAATTTTTACATGAGTTGAAGAAGTCCCAAGAAATGAAAAAAATATGAAGATAAAATTGTGCAAACAATGCTTGATATTTTAAAGAATAATTAATTTGATTTTATTTGTATATATTTCAGATGCAGTGAGGAGTGAATGCAGTGTTTTGTAAGAAAAGTGTTGCTGCATATTACCAGGTAATAACCCATTAGGGAAATGACGAGGACGTCATTTACTAATGGGGGGGGGGAGTCTGTAGTAGATGTATATTTTATTAAATAATTCAATAAATGATAAATAAATAAAATAAATTTAAGATAGTAAAATAAATTAGAATCTAAACTCTTTCTATTACTAATAAGGTATTAAGTGTTACCACCCATCCCTCTTGATCCACCTATACATTTCATACACACATTCATTCATTGGTTGAACATTTACATTTCATTGGTCAAGGGTTTTACATTGTCTAGTGAGTGATATTTACTCAATTTAAAAGATCTCAGAGTATCAGACGTAGAAAGTTAGATCTGGTGAATTATTGAAATATTTTGAATTCTTACTGACTTACAGACAGAAACAATACAGAAACATGTAAGTACTAATATTTTAACATTTTAATCTATATTAGAATATGAATTATGATATACATAAGAAACTAAGATTTGATACTTTGTAAAAACTATGTGTATGGAATATTTTATGTCTAAATCAGATGTTGATAAATCTGATAATTCTATATGAGTTAATATATTCAGATTCTATTAAATGTATATAATATTTTCATAAGAAGTATTTTGGTGTAAATACAGATTTATTGTAAAGAGCATATCTTTAGGAATTTATTTATTATTAATATAGTGTAACATCATATCTGAAAAGATCCATACAGTTTGTCAGATGGACTTGGTTCCACAAACCGGTATGCATTACTGTTTTATTATTTTGGTTATATATGAAAGATAACTCTTCACGATTTTGGAAAGTATGTTTAGCTTGTAAGAGTTATTGCCCTTTGTGCATGTAACAACATTCCATAGAGTGAAATATTCATTTATGACACTATTTGAATAATGACTACTATGTATATCTACTATTATATTTTATTGTACCATTCTAATGTTATTGTATATTTTATATTAATTTCAGAGCCATATAATTATTGATATATATAAAACTCATGAAACCAGAAAGTTCTTTAACTTATTATTGCCGGGATTCCCGTTACACTTATTCCAAATTCATTACATTATATTTTATATGATCATGAAATTGTATCATATATTATTGGACACCCTGTATTTAGTATGTATCCTCAAACAGGTCCTCATGTAGATCTATAAAATTGCATTCATTCGTATATGTAACGGGTATTCAACACGCCAATCAATCACCTTGTCTGAAGCTTCTGACAGAAATGAATTACACTACTATTATTCTACTATATACCTAATAGATCGATATACATTAAGCTCAATCAAATCGATCTTGAAGACAATTCTGTCGTTCCTTCTTTTTAATTAACCAGTGAATAGAGATTCAGACAAAAATTAAATATACGAATGAAAAAAAATTATTATCACAATTCACATTAATTTTAATTTATCTGCAAAAGTCAGTGTCAAAAACGTAAACACGTGGTAAAAAAATCTTTGTTGACGTTCACCGTCACTCTGCAAGGTCACATCTTTATGACGTTATTTCTTTGTTTTAGTTTTCTAATGGGCGCAATCATGAATAGAAAATATTCAAATTTGAATAAGGTTTAGAATTTTAACTCCTAGATTAAGCGTTTTTAAAATACCATACAGCTGTTCCATAGTAGTTATATTTATAACCCGATCGATTGATTTGTGATTTGGAGTAATCTCATTTCTTACTGAGTTGATTGAATAATTAAACATGGTTTCTGTTAGATAATGATGCAAAACATGTGCACGTGTTTAACACTAGATTGCTGAATCTGAACTATTTTATTGAATTATTACGCAATGTAATTAGGCATCAAATTGTAGAATAAAAGCCAATTATGCAAGGTATTACAATTCCAGAAAAAGATTTAACAAAACCCTCCTCCTTAATGTTAATGTCTATCATATCTGAAAATGTCCTAAACAACTTAATCAAATGTAAATAAAAATTAAAATAAATTAACAATCAAACATATAATTGACTTTCAACATAATTGAAGAATTCAAATTCATGCAATTACAATTATTCACATAGTGAGGATTATTATATTTCAAAACACAATTAATTCAAATAAAGATTACTCGGCAATCAGTCGCTTTGTTGGTTTTCGGTCGCGCACATCGTGACGTGCAAAGTGGTAGTGGTAGTGTCTAAATAACAATCTGTTTTGATACAACATGAGGTTTGCCTCTAGTTGAATGGTCTGCGCAAGGTATATTACGATTGGTACTTTGTGTTGCACGACTTGGAATTGCCGGTGTTCCCGGTGAAATGGTATCATTTGTAGGTGGTGCAGCGTATATCTCATTCGGAAGTACTGACTTAGAACCTAAAGTGTCCATAACTTCTCTCTCTCTCTCTCTCGTGTTTTCTGATGTTTTCCTCATTTAAATCATAAGACCACGCAACATTTCTCCTTCATCTGATTTGACTTTATAGGTCAATGGTTCTAGCTAGACTGGAAATAACAGTAGCATACCACAGTGATTGTCCCCGGTAGTCTCTTACCATGACGGATTGTCCATTGGCAAAAGTGCGCACATTGGATCCTGTATGTCTTAATAGTTTTATGTTGTCCTGTTTCTGATGTACTCTGTCACTGGTGTCAGGTTTCAATTGATCTAAGCTTGTCCTTAAGTTACGTCCAGTAGGTAATTTGGCAGGTAGCTCCCCTGTAGTAGCATGTTGTGTAACGCGATAAGTCATGAGGAAAGTGTTCTTTTCTTTGTTAGTGACTTTGTTTTACTTCTTTATGGCAGTTTTGAAACTCTTAACAAAGCGTTCCGCAAGTCCATTGGTACGTGGATGACAAGGTGATGATGTCACAATCTTTAATCCATTTTGTCGCAGGAAACCCTTGAATTCATCTGCTATGAATTGTGGTGCATTGTCAGAAACTAATGTCTTAGGTAGTCCAAGACGTGAATAGATATCTCGTAAAACATTGACTGTTGCTGTAGATGTTGTTGAAGACAAAGGCACAAATTCCGGCCACTTTGAATGAGAGTCAATAACAATGAAGTACATGAATCCTTTAAACGGTCTAGCAAAGTCGACATGAATTCTCTCCCATGGCGAATTTGCCCATTCCGAAGGATGCACAGGAGCAGTCTCGGGGTTTGGTAAGTAAGGTTGACAGTCTGAACAGCTTTGACACATAGTCTTAAAATCAATATCAATGTTTGGCCACTAAACATGAGATGTAGCAAGAATCTTTGTCCTCACAATTCCTGTGGGACTTCTATGAAGTTCAGACAAAACTTCTCTTTATAGTGCTGTAGGAATGATGACTCTGTTTCCCCACAGTAGACAATTTTGTGAGCTCATTATGTCTATTTCTGTAGGGTTGAATTCATTTCCAGAGAGAAAATTTCATGCACCTTGAAACACAATGTCAAGCACCTGAGATAAAATAGGATCACGTTGAGTTTCTTTTCTCACATGGTCACATGTTACAGATAGTAGATATTGTCGTTATCTTCATATGTGGTATCGGTTGTTGATGAAGTCAGCGGAAGTCTGGAGAGTCCATCAGCGTTCCCGTGGTTAGAAGTCTTCCGGTACTCTATGCTGTAATTATGGCTAGATAGAAATATAGCATATCGCTACAGTCTATAGCTAGCAGTTGTCATGGCGGGTAGTGATTTAGGTGTGTGAAAAATACTAACGAGCGGTTTTTGATCCGTAATCAGCGTAAACCGGCGTACATAGAGGTAGGTATGGAATTGTATTGCTCCCCAGTTTTTACCTAATGCATCCTTATCTATCTGGGAATATCCCTTCTCCGCCTTTGTCAAAGAGCGAGAAGCAAATGCGATGGGACGTTCAGCTCCATCCTTAAAGACATGTGTAAGTACGGCACCGATTCTGTATGGTGATGCATCCGTAGCTTAACGAACAGGTAATGTAGTGGCACAAAACTTGTTTCGATGTGATAAATTCTTTCACTTTCAAAAACGACTACTCTTATTTGGATGTCCATGTCCACTTCCTGTTATTCTGTAATAACTCATTAAGCGGTCCAACCACTGTAGCAAGGTTTGGCAGAAACCTATGGTAGTAATTCAACATGCCAAAGAATGAGCGCAGTTGAGACCTATTTTCAGGTTTTGGTGCATTCTTGACAGAATTTATTTTGTCACTAGATTTATGTAAACCATCTTTGTCTGTTACATGTCCACAGTAACTAATTATGTCCTTAAAGAATTCACATTTCTCCAGATTTGCCCTTAACCCGTGTTGTTCGAGTCTCTCGAGCGAGAGACTGGGATTCTCTAAGTGTTCTTCATCCGTTGAGTCTGTAACAATCATGTCGTCCGATATGCATTTAGTTTTTGGAATGTTTGCAAGGACTTGCCAGATACCAGGAGCGGAAGCGATTCCAAAGGGAAGTCGATTAAAGCGGAAAAGTCCCTTATGCGTGTTAATGGTAAGCATGTTCTTTGATGCGTCATTGACTTCCATCTGTAAGTACGCCTGCGTCAAGTCAATTTTGCAAAATTTTTGCCCTCCTCTAAGGGACACAAACATATCAGCTATCTTTGGTAATGGGTATTGTTCGATTTTCATGGCAGGATTAACTGTCACTTTGTAACCTCTGCAAATTCTCACTTTGCCGTTTGCCTTAGGTAGTGGTACTATTGGGTTGCCCAGTCACTAAATTCGATAGGAGAGATGACACCTTCTTGCTGTAATCGGTCGAGATCCTCTTCCACTTGAGGTCTGAGGGAATATGCAACTTCTCTGGCCTTTTAAAATGTTGGTCTCACGCCATCCTGCATTGTAAGTTTTCCTCTGATGTCCGTCAGTTTTCCGATTCCTGGTTCAAACACTTTCTTATGCTTCTCCAGAATTTCCTGAACAGTTATTTTCCTGGAAATGTTCCGCTTGTCATGCAATAATCTAATTGATTTGATTTCCTTCCAATCAAGTCGTAGATTTCATCCAGTTTCGTCCCATGAATATTGGTCCTTTCTGTTTCACCACAAGCAAGTCCAAATTTTCACTCTGTCCATTCAAATCGACCATGACCTGTACTTTACCAACTGGACAGATCTGCTAACCACTGTATGTCTTTAAACGAGTATCTGTATCCTCCAGGGTGTATGTATTAAGGAATTTGTTTAACATATGTAATGTTGGCCTCTCAGCGGATAGCCATAACTCATTGAAGAATGAAACACAACCACATGGTTCCAATGCACGGACTTTTATTACGTTACTTCCGGTCAACATAAAATATAGAAGTAAAACCAAACATGTACACATAATAATATTTCCGGATTACTGACATCGATAGATACTACATTCCTCCCCTTTTCAGAATAAAATTATCTATAACAGTTTACTTGAATAAATTATTTGAAACATTATATAAACTTATAATTATATAAAGTCAAAAGTGTCATTGGATTGTTTTTCTCATATTATAACATTTATACACACAGTACAGTCAACCCCTGTTGAACACAAAACATACAACTCCCCACAAAATACATGACATTTAAGTAACCACTCATGTCAAACCAAAAATAGCAAAACACATTCACAAATTCATATTGACTCACAAATTTAGGTATATACCCGCTTTTTCCACTTTTTCACTTTTTGTGATGATCATTTACATTAATCACTATGTCATCACAAAATCATCAAATTTACTCGGAATCTTGCGAATCCTAACAGGACGCGAATTCACTGACATATCGGGTACACTCTCACTATTGCCGGTTTCTCGCGATTCAACATTCACATCAATCGGCTCTTCAGAATCATCAGAAATTGGTTCGTTGTACTTTTTCACATGAGTAATGTTTCGTTTATAACTTGCGCCGTTTTTCTGCACTACTACACTGTTTCCATTCTTGGATACAACTTCATACGGTTCCGACTCAAAGTTTGATGACAGTTTGTTTTCTATCGGCTGCTTCAGAAGAACTTTGTCACCTTTTCCGAGATCACTTTCCTTTGCATGATACTTTTCATCTGTATGGCTCTTTGCAATTCCTTTCTTCTCCGCATCTCGGTCACGAATTTCCTGGTCCATGTCATCTGGATCATAAAATGTAGTGTCCAAGGTTGGTAACCTCGTCCGGATTTTCCGTTTGAATAGCAACTCTGATGGACTGACTCCTGTTGAAGAATGAGGCGTTGTTCTGTACATGGTCAAATAGTCAGACAGCTCATCCCTCCAATTCCTCTTCTCTACTTGAGCAATTTTAAGACGCTTAAGAATTGATCTGTTCTGTCTTTCCACCTCACCATTGGCTTGAGGCCACAGTGGAGTCACTCGTCGATGTTCTATGTTCTGTTGCTCCATGAAATCCTTAAATTCACCACTTATGAATTGAGGACCATTATCGGTTACTATTTGTAGAGGTAAACCATGTGTTTGAAACATTCTGCGAAGACTTCTTATTATCCTATCGGTCGTCGTTTTCCTCATGATTTCCACTTCCACGTATCTGCTGTAATAATCCACTACTACGAATAGACTATCTCCTAAGGGTAGAGGTCCCATCAGATCAGCTCCAATCAACTGCCATGGTCCTTTTGGAAGTTCCGTACTCTTCACAGGTTCTGGATTGGACGTTTGACTTACAACTTGACATGCATGACATCTTTTACACACATCCTCAGCATCTCGATCCATTCCTGGCCACCATACCTTTGTACGTAAATGACGTTTCATGACCACGATTCCGGGATGACCTTCATGAGCAATTTTCAGTGTTGTGTTTCGCAGTGTTTGGGGCATAACAATTCGAGTTCCTCTAAGCACAAGTTTTCCAATAACTGATAGTTCGTTTTTCACAATCATATATGCTTTGTTCTCACCTTTCGGCCACGTCCCTGTTCGAATACTATTGCGAACACTTTTAAGAACTTGATCACTTGCGGATTCTGCTTCTATATATCTGTTTAATGGACATAGCTTTTGGAACAGAATGTAAAGTTATCAATTTCACAAAATCATCAGTATCAGTCTGTTCAACTTTTCTCTCATTCACTTGTGTCAATCGTGATAAAGGATCTGCTATGTTATGTTTATGTAGATGACTTTAAATCGATATGGTTGTAAACGTAACACCCATCTACTGATTCTTGCACTTGGTTTGGACTTTGCTGAATAAATGTACTCCAAAGGCTTATGATCTGTAAGAAGTTCAAAGTCAATGCCGTATAAGTACATGTGAAAACGTTCACAGGCCCATATGATACCAAGAGCTTCTTTTTCTGTCTGAGAATAACGTTTCTCAACATCTGTGAGACTACGGCTCGCATAGGAAATAATACGCTTTTCTCCGTTCTGAATTTGTAGCAATACGGCTCCTAGTCCCACAGGGCTAGCATCTGTTACTAGTTGCGTTCTCGCTTCAGTGTCGAAGTAACCTAGAGTCTCTGTATTTGTTATCTTTTCTTTCAATTTCTTGAACGATTCCTCTTGATCCTGTCCCCACGAAAATCTCATATTCTGTCTCGTTAGTTTTCTCAGTGGTTCGGATAAAGTAGCAAGGTCAGGTATGAATCTACCACAAAAGTTCACTAACCCAAGAAAGCTTCTCATCTCAGATACTGTTTCTGGACGTCTAGCTTTGATAACGGCTTCAATCTTGGATTTGTCAGGACCAATTCCTCTCGCGGACAGCAGATGACCCATAAAATCGATTTCGGATAGATCAAACTGACACTAATCGAGGTTAAGGGTAAGGCCTTTTTCTTTAAGTCTTTGTAACAGTCCTTTCAGGTTCTTGTCATGTTCTGATTGATTTTCCCCGTGAACAATAATGTCGTCAAAAATATTTCGGACACCAGGAAATCCTTGAAGAGCTTGAGATATAATACGTTGGTACATCTCAGGCGCACAACTGACTCCAAACATGAGGCGCTTATATCGAAAGAGTCCTTTATGAGTCACAAATGTTGTGATGCTCCTCGATTGTTCATTCAATTCTATTTGGTGAAATGCAAGTTTCAAATCTAGTTTACTAAATATACAACTCCGATTCAGGTTCTGGAGAATTTCATCCACTGTTGGTATTGGATGACGTTCTCGAATTATAGCTTGGTTCGCCTGTCGCATGTCAACACAAAGTCTGATATCCCCATCTGGTTTTTGCGCCACGACTATTGGGCTAACCCATGGAGTAGGTCCTTCGGCTTTCTCGATTATGTCCATGTCTAATAACTCCTTAAGTTTCTTGTTGATTTTCTCTCTGATACTAAATGGTACTGGTCTAACACTCTGAGCCACAGGTTTCACTGTTTTGTCAACGGGAATCTCCAACTGAAAATTCTTAAGTTTCCCTAGTCCACTGAATACATCACGAAACTGGTATAACAATTCTTGTCTTGATATACTGTTGACATATTCTGACAGTTCGGGTCCTAGTCTGAGCACGTTCAGTAATAACGCAGTGTCTTTACCCAGAAGATTTTGTACACCACCTTCTACAACAATGAATTCAGCCACATGTGTAGTTTTGCCAACCGAAATTTCTGCTGTGAAACTTCCTGCAACATTCAAGGGAGTCTTACTGCCATATGCAAACAGTTTCTTTGTACACTTGCGCGAGTCACACTTCACTTTGGAGTTCTTCAGCCTTTCCCATTCAAGTCGACTGATCAGGTTACAGGTTGCTCCTGAATCTATTATCATGTCCGTCTGCACTCCTCCTATTGTCACAGAAATACATGATTGTTTCTCGGCATTTACAATAAATGCATAATGATCATCATCTGAGTCCACTAAGTTTACTTTGTTCTTGTTTGGCGGATGTTTCTGAAAGTTCCCACGTTTTTCTGACTTTTGTTTAGTCTTGCAGCACTTAGCATAGTGACCTTTCTTACGACACTTGTAACATTCTGCTTTCCTTGCTGGACAATTCTCACTTTTCGAAATATGACCGGTTTCATCACATCTGTAACATCTTCTCTCTGACGTACCAAGAGGGACGTTAAACAATATACAATCAATCTCTCTGACGTATGCTGACTCTGCTTTCTCTGTTTCGAGTTTCTAGATTTAACTACATAATTCACACTTGAGTCTACTTTGTCACTACTCCCAAACTCGATAAACTTGGCCTGCTTCTCACTCGACTCAAAGGCTCTCGAAATTGTCCTTAATTGTTCTAATGTCAAATCCTTCCCCTTTTCAAGAAGTTTCCTTCTGAGGTGATGAGAAGTACATTTCTCTATTACTTGGTCCCTGATTTGCTCTTCCCCTTGTTGTCCAAATTTACAGAATTCTACTCGTTGCCGTAGACGTGTAATAAATTGGTCAACATTTTCGTCCGTCTTCTGTATCATATTTCTAAATAAATGTCTCTCATACGGTACGTTTTCCTGTGGAACGAAATAATCATTGAACTGTTTCTTAATAACAGAATACACAGTTTCGATTTCACTTGGTTCTAAAGTTGGAAAGGTAAAATATACATCTTGCAGTTCTATGCTGCCACAGTGTAAAAGCAAAGCCTTTCTCTGTTTATTATCTGTAACTCCTTTACCGGTACGATAGATATCAAACGAACGAAGCCACTTTTGCCAACGTGTGCTTATCGTTGTAGAATCACCGTGAACATCAAAATTTTTCACTGCTGGTATGTCACTCAAAAATGACGCCATATTCGTTTACTTACAGTTCGTTTCAAATTTAATTTATCCTCGTCGCCAATTGTAATTTTGGCCTCTCAGCGGATAGCCATAACTCATTGAAGAATGAAACACAACCACATGGTCCCAATGCACGGACTTTTATTACATTACCTCCGGTCAACATAAAATATAGAAGTAAAACCAAACATGTACACATAATAATATTTCCGGATTACTGACATCGATAGATACTACAACATAGTCTTAGAGATAATTGACATCGCTGACCCTGTGTCAACCTCCATAGGAATGTCAAATCCTGCAATTCTCGGAGTCACCATGATTGGGTCTATCAAAACTTTGTGTACATATCTGCTGTAGCTTGAGATTTGCAGCAGATAACCACCATTATCCTTATAGTTGTCGATTCTCTATCAACATTATTTAGTTTTCCCCCGTTTTCACGCTTTTTCTTAAGACATACTCTCTCAAAATGTCCAACTTGTGAACATTACCTACATGTTGTGTTTGTGTGTTTACAGTCATTTGCTCTGTGGTCCCCTCCGCATCTGTAACACTTTCCCTGTACTGGTTTGTGTAGTATTTTGCGTTTCATTTTGCCATAGTTAGTTTTCTTTGTTTTATTTACAGAAAGTTTATTTACACTTTCACGTTTTTTCCCGTAATTCAAGGGCGTCGCGTCTAGCCGTTTCCAAAGCGACAGCAGTCTGAATGGCTTTAATAAATCCAACTGTGATGCGAAAAGCAGTCGTTTCTGGATGTGTTCCTACTTTAAGCCACATACAAATCTGTCTCTCAAAGTGTTACTCACGAATCCCCGAAATTAAAATGTATCGCTAAACGACGTAATTCTACCATGTAAACTATCACGCTCTCCCCTGCAGCCAGATCTTGTTTGTGAAAACGCTCAGCAATATCTGAGGGTTTGGGACTTAAATGTGCTGTAAGTTTCTGAAGGAGTTCGGCAAATGTCATAGTAGAGAGCTTTGATTGTGCACATAGATTTTTCAACAATGTGTGGTATTTTGGGCCAATGATAGAAAGAAGTGAGGGTACCTTTAGATCCTCGTTCACATCGTTTGCAATAAAATACTGGCCCAGACGTTCTGTATACGGCTCCCACGTTTCCAACGATAAGATCCCACTTTTCCGATGATCAATGCCATGGCTAATCACGCGCGTATCCAATCCTCGTCGCCAATTTGTTAGAAAGTGATGCAAAACACGTGTGTTACACAAGATGGCTGGATTGAACTATTTTATTGAATTATTACGCAATGTAATCAGGCATCAAGTTGTAGAATAAAAACTAATTATGTAGGTATTACAATTCCGGAAAAAAATATAACAGTTTCACATCCTTTCGAAAAATTTTCACTTGTAACGTGCAAGGGAGATCACTGTCTCTGAACCCCTGCGGGCTCGTACCTGTGAACGGATAGCCCAGAAATGCTTCAAATATATACAATGCGCAGTCTTATTCACTTGGTACTACGTATACAAGGTCTTTACTGGTAGCAAACAAGTGACACTGGCAGGGAAGTCCACACACCAGCGCACTAAGACACGGTTCTAAACTAGAGACACTGGTAGGGATGTCCGCACACCAATACCCTACCACAAGATGCAGGCAGGGATGTCCACACACCTGATCTTGTGCAGCAACAAGAAGGGGATGTCTGCACACTTGCTGCTGAGAGATTCTAATTACAGAGCAGGGATGACTACACACTCTGTCAAGCAATAAGCAGGGACGAGCACACACTTACTACTAAAACAGTACAATATAACCAGGAAAGTCCGCACACTAACATGTACATGCAAGTTTGACCTCTAGAACCTCTCTCGTGTTATCGCCAGTAAAAACCCTACATATCTTACATGTAACACTACATAAAATGATTATTTATATACAAACTAATTAAAACACTAATCAAGCTTCCAATCAACAGAATTTTATCAATTCAACTAAGGACACATAAAATGATTTATAATTGATAACTTTAATTCGGATTCAACACTAATTAATAATTTATTAATGCATATTATTAATGCATACAATAAGTAATTAAAAATGATAGGGGCATTAACTTTTACTATAATAAAAAATATAGGAAAACAGCTTTCTGCTTCAATTATTTTTACCAACACATAACTATCAGAATATTGATGATCACTATATTTTTTTTCGTAAAATGTTAAAAAAGAGGCTAACATCAGACATCATACAAAATCACGGGTACAAAAGAAAAGGGCCACTTGAAAATATTTTTAGATCAATAAAAAAGTTCACATTAATAGACTACAAGTTGTTGTCAGACTTTTAATGATATTGAAAAACATGTCGGTTAAAAATTCATACAGGTAATATGAGTTTGTTTTGATATAATGTAAAACACTGGGGTTTACCTGGCCCCAAAACCATAAACTGAGAACAGACTTAAGTTAAAATTTCAAATCAATATAACTTTCGAAATAATTTCGATTTTAAAATAAAATTTTCAAGATATGTTTCAATTGATGTATTTTGTAGAGTTGCAAACTTTTAAGCTAATACATCAAATGGAATAGAAAATATTAAAAATCAAATTTTTGACTTAAGTCTATTCTCAGTTTATGGTTTTGGGGCCACGTCGTAAATTTGCATTTTTTCAGTTTCCATTTTTATTTCCTCCTACATAAAGAACTTTCAAGTAATTATATTGTTAATAAACATTTGTTAATAGCAAAAACTAATTTCTAAAAAAAATATGATTTCATTATTCCCAAGTCCATAATTTCACGATTGAGTTTATTGTCCATTATTTTAAGTCTTATGTGTTAAGTCTTTTTATGATAAAAAATTCCATATATTGACTTGATGAGAAGCAAATAATGTTACTAATACGGTGCAAAACCTTGATGTGCGTTTTATCTCATACTTATATAGAAAAAATAAAACAATGTTCACTTTATTATTCAAATTCATCATATTTACAATTTTTTAACAGAAGAAATTTTTCTACTCTAATTCTTTCAGTAATAACATTTTTTAAAGTCTCAATATTTAACTTTATAGTTTTAGCATACTTACTTGCAAAAATATATTGTTTTATAATCAGAATAAGTAGATTTTCTAACTTGTAGGAGTTTCTGTCTATGAATTTACCAAATAAAATTGATTGCCTATCAAAACAAACAGACCTGTTCACTTTTTGCAAGATCCATTCCTCAATCTCTAACCATACTTCTTTTACAACAGAACATTCAACAAAAAGGTGATCAATAGTTTCAATATCCTTCTCACAGAAGGAGCATAATGGTGAATCAACAAGTCTCAATTTGAAAAGATGGCATTTAGTAGGAATTATTCTATGTAAAATTTGGAATTGTAACCATTGAAGTTTTGATTCTTGGGTTGTTTTGAAAGGTAGCTCAAAAATTTTTTCCCAGTATTTTTCACTAAAATCTTCCCCAATTTCACTCCATTTTATAACTGAAGTTATATTGCCCTTTTTATTCTTAATGAGAACATTATACATATCTTTACACCCTTTTTTACTCTTTAAGAAAATTCCAAGGCTGGATGGAAGCAGTGGTCTAGGAGTTGGCTTTATTTCATAATTCTTAAAACATGATAATCTCTTTCTAATTGCTGTTCTTAATCCTGCATATTCAACATAGTTTGTATTTACCTTCATATTTTGAATGAAATCAAAACTATAAAAGTTTCCATTTAAATCTAAGAAATCATTGATAAAAACAAAGCCCGAATTAAAGTAACTTTTGATAAAAATTGACTGGCCACCCATGGTAACATATGGATTATGCCATATGTGTTCTTGGAGAGGACTTAAATCAGCTATAGCTTTAGCCTGATTTACTTTAAACCAGCTAGAGAATACATCTTTCCAAAACTTATTTTTCATGGTACTACTCAGATTCTTAACAAAGTCAATTCCAAACAGCCAAAGGTGACTTGTACTTATTCCCAATTCTGCTTCAAGCAACGTAACCCATTTTGCACTTGAACACATTACCCTCCTTATCCAACTAGATTTCAATGATGTTACAAAATTTTTATAGTCTATCATTTTTAAGCCCCCAAATCTATGCTCTTGAATCAGTACATTTTTCTTAACTTTATGATTTTTATTTTTCCATAGGAAATTATACAAGTCTTTTTCAAAAGCGCTCATGACATCATCATTTGGATTTGGTAAAGTGAGGACAAGATGATTTAGTTTTGGAATTAGTAATGTTTTTATTACAGTCAGTCTTCCAAGAGGAGTAAGTTTGCGAGCTTTCCATTGTGACATGGTTTTTTTAATTTCTTCAATTTTTAATTTGTAATTAATATCTACCATCTCATGTAAATCAACAGAAAACTTAACACCTAGTAAATCAAAGGATGTAGTACTGGGATCAAACTTCCATCTTGAGTGATGAAATACATCTTTTGAGAATTTTTTACTTCCAATCCAAACTAGTTTAGTTTTAGAAAAATTTATTTTTTGACCCGAGATTAATGCAAAATAATCTAACACTCTTGTAATTCCATCCAGTGAGCTTGGAGAGCCATCAGAAATAACAGATGTATCATCTGCATATTGGGACAACTTGTATTCTTCATCATTAATGGTTTTACCTTTAATATCCTTATTTTTCTAATTAAAATACCTAGAATCTCTGCACAAAGTAAACAAAAAAGGTATGATGAAATAGGATCACCTTGTCTACAACCCCTTTCAGGGTAAAAATACTGAGACACAATCCCATTTTCAATAACACAGGACTTTATATTATTATAGAAATATTTTAACGAATTTCTAATTGACTGACCAAAATTGAAGAAACAAAGTGTTTGATTTATGAAGTTCCATGAAATGGTATCAAATGCTTTTTCAAAGTCGATAAACATTAAAAGACCAAGTATATTTCTTGACTCTGCTTGGTGCATAATATCATATATTAGTCTAATATTTTCGCCAATAAATCTACCTTTAATAAATCCTGTTTGGTCTCCATGTATTAGCATATCTAAGAATTTTTTTAATTCTTTCAGCAATGCACCCTGAGGCTAATTTATATACAACATTTAAGAGGCTCATAGGCCGCCAGTTTTTTAAAAATTGTTTTGGCTTACCAGTTTTTAGAAAACATGTAATTAACCCTAATTTGTTCGGTTCGGAGAAAGTTTGTTTTAAGTATGAATCATTGATTGCTCTTGTAACAAATGTGCCAATATCCCTCCAAAATTTTTTAAAAAATTCACAAGTGAATCCATCTGGACCTGGGCTTTTATCATTTTTCATCTGTTCAAGAAAGTTTAGAACCTCTGATTTTGTTACAGGACCCTCTATACTTAGAGATATTTCAAAAGACAGCTTTGGGATATCATTATATTCTGATAATTTTTTGCTGTAGTTTTCATTGTCTATAATTTCTCTTTTTTTATATAGATTTTCATAAAAAAGTTTTGTTTCATCTAGAATATCATACTGATCTGAAATAATAGATCCATTTTCTTTTTCTAATCTTGCTATCTGTTTACTTATATAGTTTCTAGATTCAAGCTGACTAAAATATTTTGATGGATTTTCACCTTCATCGATCCATTTCATTCGGGAACGAATAATCTGTCCCTTTAACTTTATCTTATGTATATCTTCAAGTTCTGTTTGTTTCATTTTAAGGGTATCTATTGTATTTTCTGTTAGATTTTGTTCTAAATGTAAAATCTCATTTTCTAAAAATAATTCTCTTTCATGCATCTTTTTTTTCTTATAACTTGAGTAAGAGATAGTCTTTCCTCTAATTTCCATGAGTAAAATGTCTAGAAAACATTGGTCACTAACAGTGAACAACAGTAATTCGTTATCGACAGAACAAAGATTATCTATATTGTACACTGGGCAAGCGTACTGAACTTTTACGTCATTTATTTTTTGTTTAATTGAATCAATATAAACCTTATCTGTTAAAAGAGAATTGTTAAATTTCCAAAATCCTTTACCTTTGATAAAGTCATTAATTTTCAAAGACATCACAACTTTAGAATGATCTGATCTGTAACTGTTTTCATATTGAACACTACTAACAGAAGGGAGCAAAGATTCAGAGATAAGAAAAAAATCTAGTCTAGCCTGTTTTAAGGGTGTCTTTCTTCTCCACGAATAGCGTCTAACTTGAACATAGTTTTCACGAAATACATCTTTCAGATTCAAATTGTCCATTAAATTTATAACTTCTAATCTGGCTTTTGGATTATTCAAATTTTTATAGTTCATAGAATCTAATTCCTTATCCAAAACTAAATTAAAATCCCCTGCTATGATTATTTTTTGCAACATGTAGATTTTTTCAATCTCATTCATCAAATTAGAATAGAAAACTGGTGTATCAGAATTTGGTCTATAAATATTTACAAGTATAAAGTTCATACCCTCAATAGTACAGTCTATGATTATGTAATTTCCATTTTCATCGCTTAAATGTTTGTGGATATTTACTTCGAAATTATTATTAAAAAGAATAGCAACACCACGCGAATTAGACTTATACGAACTGAAAAAAGCCTGATAACCCCATTGTGTTTGGATAAATTTTTCGTCATTCTTAACGAAGTGTGTGTCTTGCAGAAAATAAACATTATAGTTCTTTTTCCTTAAAGTATTAAATACATCTAATCTTTTATTTTTATCTCCAAGACCCTGGCAGTTAACTGTGAGTATATTTAGATTATTGTCTTTTACCGTAATCGTACAAAAACATCAATGAGGAATCAGATGAGTGCCTAATGTAAAGGAAATGGAGGAGAGGGTGAATAGAAACGTGAGAGAGAGATAGAGGTGCATATTTACAAAAAAGGTGAATAAATCTAATTGGCATCAGTCTATTGATCGAATTTACTGATGGAAAAAGGAATCAGTCAATCTGCATTTACCATGTTTACAAAACTTCTCCCAAAACAAATACATTCGGAAATGAAAATTGCTACATAATGTATGAGTAATTCTGTGTAACCAATATTTTTCCGGAAAGAAATGAGTAAGTCTGTGTAACTAATCAGTATTTCCCGGAAAGAAAACACAACATAGTGGGAAAGTATTCAAATTTAGAAATTAAAACAATAATTGTACTTATGAGTTGAAAATTGAACAAAAATTACTTTTGCGTGTTACACAGGGACAGTGTCTATTGTATGTGTCCGTCTATTTAATTCTTAGTAACAAGTGTGACTGACGGCTTTGTTTACCAGATCCTTCATAATGTCAAACCGACGGGGACCCAAATGTCTACCATTTTTCCTCGAAATGACAACCGCTACATTTGATACTTCTCTTTCAACCAGTACCTTAAGCAGTCGACGTCCGGCCCCGTACTCCCCATTATCACAGTAGCCATCATGCACTCGTCCTTGGGCATCTTTGAATCGGTACACCAGGATGTTATGGTTGGCACAAGCATAGTCCGGGTTGCGCAGAACATTTTTGTATACGTTCCTAGCATGCGCATATGTATGAATTTCGGCGATAAGTGACGTGAAGGTATTCCCATCTTCTGTTACGCTATCACACTTGATTACTTCAAATTCGTCCAGTTTTTCAATTTCGTCCTTGTCCAACATGAGTATATCCTCAGCCCGTGGTGGTAGCACCTTGTCCCGGTACACGCTTCCGTTTGGAAAGACTAGCTTGTTTCCCACTATGTTTGTTTTGACATTTTCTTCTCGGTATTTATTGTTCATCTCCTGCAGTTTCTTTTTACTTTCATTTATTTGCAGAGGCGTCTGTGGAGTGATATAGAAGGGCATGTCGTTAGCAGTGCCATTTTCCCTCTTTTGACGAATAGCCTGGAGGATGAGTTCTTTATCATTGTAGTTCTGTAATTTCCCTGTAATTGTCCTTGGTTTGGGGTTACCAGGGAATTTCTGACCATTTCGGGGTATCCTGATGAAACCAACTTCCAAATTCAAATGCTCCTTGATCAACTCGCTAACTCTAGAGTTCAAATTTTCCTGGTCGTCTTCAGCTAAGTTATGTACGAGAATATTGTCCCTCATCGATCTCCCTCTGAGGTCCACTATTTCATTCTCTTGCTGACTGACCCTTCTATCTAAGTTAACGACGATTGACTTTAAAACTTGGAGTTCTTTTCGCAAATAATTGTTTTCTAATTTCAGTGTCTCAATTTCTCCAACATTATCTTCATGTTGTTGGCCGATGTATTTGATACGATCATCTAACCCATCCTCATCCCAAAGATCCCGATTCATATTATTTACTGATTGCTGTAGAACATTGATATTGTCCAGTTTACCGGTAATTGACCGCAAGCAATCATGAATAGCGGACATCTGTGGTGACGCTCCAGTGGCTCCCGACGCCAAGTTTGGATTACACTGTGAACTGTTTTCATCTTTGCTATTTTGAGAGGCCATAATTTTTGAATGTTACAAACTTCTAAACACTCACCAAAATTTCCCAGATTTTCACAGGAAGTACCCCAACTAGATATAAACACCCCTGCGAAGTTTTGGGAGCAACAACTAAACCATTAAATCACAGATCGAGTTATTCCTCTCCTCAATTTACACCGTGACCACACTAGCCATAGGTCACGTGACAAAAATCCTTTATTGTGAACTTAATAGATGTAAATTCCTTGTATATGCGTGCAGTACGGGCCAGTCAAATGTAACGTTAATTTCATGATAACGTCAAAAAATAGATTTTGAATTTTTTTTATCACATGTTTATAGACTCGTTCTTATTTCCTTTATCATGTCACACTGCCAAGTAAGTGCAATTATATTTATGTTAAGACCATATATAATTTCTAAAATTCAAAACAATATACTTGTACAGGATAATTTACGAATATCATGAATGAAAACAGGTTGCACAGCCCAGTCCGATGGCGCTAGACTTATAACAACGTCATGAATAAAGATACTCTATTTTCCTCAAATAACAGTGATTTTCCACTTCTTGTAGTGTCTCCAAAATTGACAAATCGTAGAAAAAAAATCGTATGTATACTAATGACAAATCAACGGACAAATTGTATCGCAATTATTTCAATTGCAAGTTGTTTGAATAAATATTCTATGTCTGAGGTCGGTTTAACGGTATTAAATCACACATATTTGATTGAATGCTTCAAATGGTCGAGTTCTTTATTTTCTGAGCTGTGAGTTTTTGAAACATACTTCTTGCGGTTTTCGCTTAATATTATCAGTCTATATAGTCAGCGGAACTAAAGATATCAGAAAAAAGACGATAACCGCTTTATTTGTGATACATTAAATTTTAATGACAATCTGGCTCGTTTTATTGAGAAAATAATCATATTAATCACAACATTTTATTTAAAAGTTTATTGCATTTTTAACCCTGGTCCGTTTGCATTATCGGTGACCTATAATGACCGTTATGTTTACATAAATATTAAGTTCAAACAATGAAAACCAATCTATTCTGACTTGGTTTTCCATAAGTAATATTTTGTGATACATTAATGATATCTTGAACCACATTTAATAACTAAAACGCTATTGTCCACGAACTTTTTGGACAACCCTCGTACATACATGTACTTAAAAAAATTGACATCATCAAGCAATTATTCAATTTTTAACGTTATTATTTAATGTTATTTATAAGATATCTTGCAAAGATTCCTCTTCATATTTTATTTAGGTTCCTTATCAAATTTACATTTACTTAATATTTAAATGATTATTACTAAAGCATTTGTCAAACCCCCCTTTTTTGACAGGACTTTATAGAGTATAAACAGTTTATTCACAATATCCTTTATTTGTATTTTTAGAAATGACTACAGTATCTTTGATTCCTTTTTAGCGGTTGCCATTATAGCTGTAGTTATCTTACTTTTATTTTCTATTACAAGAAATTGAAGCAATGTAGGAATCAGAAGATAATTAGAATTACGTTTTACAATTTACATGTGATATTCATCTAAGATAAGCGGATATCTTTTATGAACCTATATTTAATTTTCTATTATACTAAATTTTTTTAATTAGTGACTGTGCATGCTGCATGTCGTGATATGACTTTTGAAAAGTTGGATATTAGTTATGTTTCAAATTGAAGAAAATCAAATTTATCCTTATCATTGTGTATAAATCAATTAAATTTAGCATCTGTTGAAAAACAAATGAGAGAATACAAGACATAGTGTGTATTTAAAGTTGATGAAGACAAAGAGGAATTCGAAAATTTAATGACTTGTTTTGAGGAGAATAAAGAAGGTCAGTTCCGTCCTTAATGTGCATTGTTTGATATTTATAATAGTCTTTTCGATTAGAATTATAACTAGAAACTCTTGTTGCTACAGCAACAAAGAAGGTCTTCCGTTCTCCTCTATTTATTACATGAATGAGCTTTTATCTATGTTAAAAAGGCAAATAATATTTTAAATGATTTCAGGAAAACAAACAGCCGGAGGTGTAACTTGCCAAGATTCTTTACTTTACTTTAAACAATTATAGTCTTAATAACATGTACAAAAATCATTTTCAATTTTTGTATCACTTCCAGTGACGACCGGAAGTGACGGCGGACGCATTTTACCCTATATTTGACGGTGGACAATCTTATCCTTACTGGTTTTGACTACTCATCAAGATCTACCACTTGTAGAAGTTTGGTGTCTTAATCTCTTACCCTTTACGAGATCTAGTTATGATAACTTCTCATTTTGAGGACAGGAAATCAGAAGTGAATTTTGCGTAGATATTTGGCATTACTGTAGACAGTTGCAGTCTAAATAACATATCCAAAAATCATCACAAATACTTCATCTATAAACAATATTTACAGGAAAGAAAAATACTCAAATTATGTAGTTTTTCTCTTATAACTGGAAGTGGTCGTTCTTTGTTTCCGGCGTTACTGACATATTTCGAAACTACAAATAAACTGCTATTATGTGATGATAAAAGTTTCCACAAAGAAAAGTTGAATTTTTGGATTTCTTTGATCACTTCCTGTGACGATCGGAAGTGACGGCAGATGATCTTATCCCCCATGGATTTGCCTACTCATCAAGATATACCACTTATAAAAGTTTGGTGTCTTAATCTCTTACCGTTTACGAGATCTAGCTATGATAACTTCTCATTTTGAGGACAGGAAATCACACGCAACCGGAAGTGAATTTAACATAGATAGTTGATGTTTATGGCACGCCAAATTCACAAAAATGAGATAATCATAGTTTCGAAATCGATAAACTAGGTTTATAGGTTGTAAACTATAGTTTACGAATTGTAAACTATTTCTAACAACGTTAAACTATATTTCACATCTGTAAACCATAGTTAACGCGATAATCTATGTTTCACAACCGTAAACTATACTTAACACCGAAAACAATCATTTACGATTGCAAAACATAGATTATCTGAAAAATATAGTTTCACGATTTGTAAACTATATTTTACAAACCGTTAACTATAGTTAACGATCTGATAAATATAGTTTCACAATTTGTGAAACTATGATTAACAACTGTTAACTATAGTTTACGATTGTAAACTATAGTTTACGATTGTAAACTATAGTTTACAAACGTGAATCTATGTTTATCAACAAAATCTATTGTTAACGCTTTATTCAGACAGATATACTTAGATTATCATTCGTAAACTATAGTTAACAACCGTTAAATATAGTTTTACAGATTAAAACTATACGTAACGAATCGTTAACTATAGTTTACGGTTTGTAAACTATACTTTACAGTCGATAAACCTAGTTTATCAATTGTGAAACTATGATTATCTCATTTTTGTGAATTTGGCGTGCCATAGATGTTACTGTCGACTTTTGCAGTCTGAATAACATATCTTAAAACTGTTGTAAACACTTCATCTATAAGAAATATATATTAGAAAGAAAGTACTCAAATTGTGTAGTTTTTCTCTTATAACCGGAAGTTGTCGTTTTTGTTTCCGGTGGGACTGATATATTTTGAAACTGCAAATAAGATGCTATAACGTGATGCAATAAACTTTCCATAAAAGAAAAGTTGAAATTTTTGATTTATTTGACCAATTCCTGTGACGAACGGAAGTGACGGCAGACAATCTTTACCCATATGATTTTGCCTTCTCATCAAGATATACCACTCCTATAAGTTTGGTGTCTTCATCTCTTACCGTTTACGAGATATAGCTATAATAACTTCTCATTTTGAGGACAGGAAATCATGCAACCGGAAGTGAATTGTACAAAGATATTTGACGTTACTGTAGCCATTTGCAGTCTGAATAATATATCCAAAAATCATTACAAATACTTCATCTATAAAATAAATATTTATGGGAAAGAAAAATACTGAAAATATGCAGTTTTTCTCTTATAACCGGAAGTTGTCGATTTTATTTCCGGTGGGACTAACATATTTCAAAACTACAAATAAGATGCTAAGAAGTGATGCAAAAAAGTTTCAAAAAATAAAAAGTTCAAATTTTCGATTTCTTTGATCACTTCCTGTGACGACCAGAAGTGACGGCGGACGATGTTAACCCAATTGGTTTTGCCTACTTATCAAGATCAATTACTCATATAAGTTTGGTGTCTTCATCTTGTACCGTTTTTGAGATATGACTCGGACAAAACTTTTTTGAAAAAAGCGGAAATCGGACAGAACTGACGACCGGAAGTGAATTTTGAAAAACGAAAAACTGCATTTGAAAGATATTTTTACTTTCTATCATCCCTGAAAATTTCATGAGAATCCATCCAGTCATCTCTGAAAAATCGTCAAAACAAATATAAGGGGAAAGGGGAAAAAAATAAAAAGAAACAGTAGAATCACTATAAGGTCTTCCGTCTGAAACGTAAGACCTTAATAAGTGTTTGTTTTATTGTTAAGATGTCGATAAAAATAGTCCGGAAAATCAAGAAAAAGACGAGGATATCGTAAAGGGGTACGATTATATCCTTATCGTCATTCTATATTATCGAAATATTGAAATAAAATGTATAGTTTCGTCACCAGGCAAATCGTTTACATTCATTACTTATTTCATAGTTCTTATAAAACTGAAGAGAACTTTGAAGATGATAAGAATAAAGATGATAAAAGGAAAGATGATGAAGATTGCGCTCCAAGTATAATAATTGAACGGCCAGAAATCCCTAGGTAAGAGAAGTAACGCAGGGAAAAAACAAATCAAATCACATGTCATACATTTATTACTAAAAACATATTTCTTTACAGAGAAGATAACGGAGATAAAATGGACTTTGAAACTATATCTTGTAAAACAGGAACGCTTTCTGTAGAAGTAAGATAACATTTCATTATTACTGGAGTATTGTTTCTAACAAAGTTTTCAAGTGAATGTTTAAATTATGTTGACAAACATAAAAAATATTTCTTCTGATAACACATCAAAATCTTCAGCCGTATCTCAATAATTTATGATTTGCATTACAAATTTAACCAGGGTGTCAAAGATATATCCATGCTAAGAGAGAAATTGTAAGAGAAGCTACGATTTCCAAAGGAAATTATCTGGGTAGTCGTCAAGGAGGATGGAATAATTTATAAGGACGAGACTAGCTTTGAAGATCTGAAGAAGCATCAAGACAAAATTTAAACACATATGTCCAAAGGACTACAGACCAATAATAATGAAATAATCCCTAGAACATCATTTAATTAGATAACATCATATATTAAACATATTTGTATTTAAAAAAAGAACAGATTAATTATCTATTTCTATTTCAAATACATCACAGAAAAGATTCTTAAAAATGAAATCCTTTAATTTAATGAATGACAGTTCATCATAATAATACAATTTTTTTCGCTACATTATTTTTATTGCAGTTTAAAATATTGATAGAAAAGTCACCAAGTACATTTTACTATTCTCAAACAGAAAGCATTATCAATTAATTCGCGGGTTTAAAAATTTTATCCCAGCGTTTAAATATTGCAGTTAATAAATATAAGCACTTCATTTTGCCATACATGTTAATGCATAAAACAAATACTAACGTTTTATTAGAAGAATATTTTCTGGTAATAAAATCTATCTAGATATCATGTCAGAGCTGTTTTATACTATTTCGTGTGATACAATGTAAATCCATTTCTCTGGTCGGCTAACAAACAGCAGACGATTGGACAAAATACATAGCTTTGTAGAAAAATAATAATTTAAAAGAATAGATTAAAAAAAAGATTTACAGTGCATTCTTTCATAGGAGTGCTAATCATTGCAATTCTAGAAAAAGGGTACTCAATAAAACTAACAGATAAATTGTTTATTTTCATCCGACTATAGGTTTTCAAAATTTTCTCGACCATCGTCTCCATCATTTAGACGCATGCATCTTTCAGACATATCAAAGCGGTTTGATGATCAAAACTCATTTCCATTGTTTACCTTATTTATTTCCCGGGCGACAATTGATGGTTACATCAATGTTTTCTTGTTCTTTCCTTAGGATATCAGAAAAGACTTTACTATCCTCCCTCAAGGGCTGCACTCTGTTGACCCGCCTATCCCCCACAGCCCCAAACCTGCACTCCGTTGACCCGCCTATCCCCCCAAACCCAAAAGTGCACTCAGTTGACCGGCCCGGCCAGGCCGCTTATACTACTGTCGTATATACACCGAAATCGTTAGGAATTATTGAGGAGCAATAAAAAATAATTCTGATACACTGAAATATTGAGAACCTAGAGAGACACACAGCAACAATTTTGTTTGATACACAGAAACACTGAGGACATACAGAGGCACTAAATAATAATGATATCTTTTACCCTGAAGTTGTAGGGACACTATAGAGACACTATAACAATGTCATTTTACGATAAAGTGGAATCTAATACTGTATCTGAAACATTAAAATACAGTGAAAAGATATACTCAGTAAAAGCGTAAAACAACAATTACTTTATCTCAAACACGGAAATTTTTAATTGAATTCTTTTATCTCAGTAGTGTAGGATTGTTCTTAATATTTAAATGCAACTTTTCCCCCCTCGACACTGTTTGAAATAAAGAGAAATAAAAAATAAAATTTTGATATAATTATAATATGTATTTTTCTAGACGATCAAAATTAAAAGTATTAACCATAACATTAATTTTCCAGGACATCATACTTATTGCTATGAACTAACAGTATTTCCAATAGGGATTGTCTCGTCCACAGTTGTCTTGTAGTGGTCAGTAGAACATACAGGAGGGTTATCGTTAACGTCAGTCAGCGTGATCTCGACCACCGCGGAACTTACGCGAGATCCTCCGTCCTTGACCTCTACTGTCAGAGAGTAGGATGACCTTGTCTCAAAATCTAGTCTTTACTTTGTGTAAATCTTCCCGGAGGTCTTTAGAATGAAGAAAGCATCGTCATCGTTTCTACCTAATTTGAATAAAGATGATCTTAGTATTTGATATGCAAGGGTGTACTGTATGTTTTTCCTAGTCTTTGATGGAGTCAAAAATATTTTTCACAAGATCTTTCTATTACTTACAGGCACAAATAAAGTGGGAGAAAATACAAAAAGTACGACATAATGCAAAAACATATGAAAAACTCTTACATATGAAATTACATACAGGTACGGCGAAAAAAAATCAACGTATCAGTTGGTCCAAAGAAAAAGGAAATATTTAAAAGACACAAATGACAGGGTGCCATTTTTAAAAAGAACTAAATAAACAACTTTTCAAAACAAATAAGATGTTTATCAGTATATTTGTTTTATAAAACATCTTGATGTATTTCATTCCCCCTTTAAATCTTTTCAACAAGGTCTAATGTACCTATTATCTGATACATCTTCAGAGATCTAAATATTTCAATTTTTTGTTGTAAATAAAAATTCATAAGGACAAAACGGACCTTTTAAATAATATTCAAGTGCTTGTATTTGTATATACTTGCAATTAAAGTACTAGGTAAAGAAAAACTCCCTAATTTTTTTTTTATGTTTTTTGCACAAAAATGTATGATAAGATATGACAAAATTCTTCATTATTTTAGAGTTAGTTGTTGTTTGTGGGCAACAACGATTTATTTCGTTAGCCTTTAGATAAACAAGGTTGTATGTATTGATTCAATGGTAAAGTTAATTATATATTGTTCGTGGGAATGTAAGTCTGAAGGTATGTGTGCCATAAATTCATACATTATGTGTGTAAAATCTTTAATTTCCCTGGCACAGTTTAGATTCTCACATACTCTTCTTTCTTCGTATGTGTGGTACACAGAATCTCTGAATTAAGTGATGTACTAGTAATCTAGTATGAAACAGAAGTTCACAGCCTGACTGATAGGGTGTCCATGGATACAGGGGTCGTACTCATTGACCGGAAGTACATTAAACAGTCGTTGTTCTGGTTCTTTGTTTACCAGCTGATGGGGTATCGGTTGCTATGACAACGAATTTGTAGAGGAAGTTTTCAGCTGCCATTATATCATAGTCTAAGAGAGTACTGGTTGTCAATATCTGGTTATTGATGACCTTGAACTTTGACGGTTAGTCATCTCCCGATGCTATGGATATTATTGTGCAACCAAATGTAATATACAATATTAAACATGGTCTTCTTAAAACGAATTTACAATCAAACCTAATATCAGAAGTTGGAATTTCTAAACCACAATCACACATTAATATATTATTTCAGATATAAGTGTTCAAGACTGCTGAAATTCAATATAAGATCATATAAAAGCTTCATACAATTAACCTAATTTACTCTATTGTTGAACTTTTGAACTTTGTTCCTTCAATAAACCGAAATCTCAAATACAAAGGATTGGAACAAATAAGTTTACGGCTAGTCTGTACCACTTTT
>PRKT01001138.1:40000-87174 GCA_003671525.1 Saccostrea glomerata
CAGGTCAATATATGATCGATATTAAATGGGATCGAAAAAAATGTTCATATGAAAATATTCAGAGATTAAAAATTATGAAAGATGTCACTGGCGTTTTTACTTTGTTGTTAACTATAAAATATGTATGTAATAAAATGTTTGTGACAAGTTCAGAACACCAGAGCTTCAAGGCTGAGGAAACTGAGCGGCATCTCCTGAGCATTTATACGGACAATACCCGTGATGACAAGTGTTTGTTGCCAGGGAATCCACCTGACAATTGTATTCACCAATAGTACAACAAAGGAATCAATTAAGACTCAAATCGCCCTGTAGTATGACTTAGAAAAACCTAGAATTTTAAGTTTATTTAATAAATGAATTGCTTGTCATTGTTCACATGCTAATAATAAGACAAAAAAAAACAATAGAAATTGATTTACACAATGGGTGAAAAATGATTTTTGTGCCTTTCCCATCACCATATTTGTTGTTTTTTTTTCAGGTGTAAAATTCCTGTAGTACCCGTAGTAACCCATAATGCAATTCTCATTCATCTGATTTGTGAGTTACATCCATGTTTGTGCCTTATTTGCTAAGCTGACGCCAAAGATATAGTCCCGGTTCCAAATACATTTATATTTGTTTAAAACGAATTTTAATGCATGAATGTAGAAAAATAATATAGAGAATATATATACTGATCAAAATTGAATGAATTCCACTGAAATTGAAATACATCTTTACAGGTATTAAGGATGGTAAAAATTGAAACACAACATAAATTCTCTGTTTACCATGTCTCCACGTGCTAGTCACTTCCTAGCCACGTTTCCGTGAATAAATTATCCTACATCGCTGTACTTTCGCTGACTTTCGCCAGAGCTACTGCCAAAGCTACTTTGAACTCCTCGGGTTTTTATAATCTGCAAAACACCGAAAAATAAAAGTTCCAAATACATTAGTAGGGTTGATTATACAAATCAACAACTCTGCAAGCAACTGAAAAAAGTCCAGAAACTCCAAATAATACTAAACAACAGTCCGAAATGACATCTGCAGCTCTTAAAAGTACTTGGACACATATTTGGAGTTAATATTTTCTGTATAATAACACGAATTATATATTTTAATGGCCTTTCACACAAACATTATAGAATAAATATTTTTCATTTATACACAACAAGATTGCCACTTTTCCTAAGTATAAAGAATGAAATCAAAATTTGTAAAATTTGAAAAATGCAAGGATGAGTCAATCAAACCAGCCAAAAAAGTTAAAATTTTTAATTACTTTTAAATGATGTAAGATTTTTAATTAATTTTTTTGTGAAATGCTGTTAAAATATGTAAGTCGTAATATTATAGAGAAAATATTAACTTCAAATCTGTGTCCAAGTACCTTAAAAAAGGCTTAATTTTACACGAGGACTATGTACGGAAGCACTTTCACGAAATAAATATTTAGCTCAACATTTAATTTAACTAAAATGACGATTTATTTTGAAACACAAATAAGTTTCCTCGAAGAAAACGACAACCACCTTAACATCATCTCCCGGCCTTCACCGTTAATGCCCATAACACCATACCTATTTCCATTAGAAAGATTTTCTCATCTATTATGAACTTTGTATATCCGTTTAAATTAAAGTAAACCATCAACTGTAAAAGTCAGTGCTTCTCGCAGTCTAAGCCCAATTATTGTAATAAATAGAAATTCCTATCGTATATAAAGTAACAAAACAAACAGAAAGATATTTTTTGATTTTAGTAAGTATGGATTTACCAAAAATACGCCGTATATGACTTTTATGTGCTAGAGCATACTGAATTGTTTGCGACATTTCTTACCTTTTTCATGTCGCAAACAATTCAGTATGCTCTAGCACATAAAAGTCAAATAGGGCGTATTTTTGGTAAATCCATACTTACTAGAATCAAAAAATATCTTTCTGTTTGTTTTGTTACTTTATATAAGATAGGAATTTCTATTTATTACAATAATTGGGCTTAGACTGCGAGAAATAACATCAGCAGCTCTTGACAATTCAACATATTAAAGAAAAATAATAATAGACACGAATTACACCAAAATATACAAATAAAACAAAAATTCAATAATTTTTGTGATATGCATGGGTTAATACCAAATCAATAGTTATTTGTCCGAAGAAACTCCGAAGAATTCATACAGAAGTTCATGACCATCCTTATCCACGGAATCCACGTCATAGATGACGGTTCCTATTGGTCCAAAAATATAACAGTAGGATCGGCTGCTAAAACACCTTAAATACAATTTTAAAATGCAGTCCTATTGTATACTAATAACACTCAAATAAGTATTTCCGAAATTGTGTTGTTAAAAACATTCTGATTGTATACAAGGGTTCTCTGAAGTTGATGTTAACATATGCTTGAGTTTCTGATTGACAGTATCTAATTAAGTATATGATTTTTGGAGACCAGGTCTTTCAACAATCTATTAGAATTCCCATACATACAAATTGTGCCCCGTTATTAGCAGACCTATTTTTGTATTCATATGAAGCACAATTTGTCCAAACTTTTTTTATACATTAAAAGAAGAAACTATTTGCAGTGGCCTTCAACTCGACATTTAGATTTATCGACAACGTTTTGTCAAAATACAATATTTATTTACATTTTATTGTGGACACAATAATCCTGGTGAGCTTGAAAAAAAGATACCACAGAGTTTGACAAATCTGTTTTATATTGAAATCTTTTACTGGAAAAAAACATTAATTGTTATCTCACAACAAAACTTTATTATAATCGTGATGACTTACTTTTCAATCGTCAACTTCCCTTACTTATGCAGCAATAAACCTCAGTTACCTGCATACGGTGTTTATATCTCTCAGTTGATTCGATACGGTAGTGTATGTTCTACGCACGAACAATTTCTAGAACGATTTAAGTTTTTGACAAACAAATGATGAAGCAAGAATATCACCAATCATATTTTTTGAAAGTCATCATTTTGTAACTTCTATGATCGATATAATGACCTTGTCAGCTACTAGTAATATATTTAGGATTAAGTCAAATGTTGACTGATTCTTTTTTTACTGGTTGTTAGGGCATTATTTACACACTGAGTTTTCTACGAATTTCCCCCTTATTTCCCAATAATGACAAAGAGCACATGACAGGTGTCACCGGTCTGCAGGGGATGCTCAGGCCTCCATGGCACCTTATTTCACTTCTTATATTTTGGAGGTCCTTATGTGCTCTGCTCCTACTTTGTAATAATTGATAAAGTTTGGAACTCAAATACTGCTCGTTATCTCCACATATTTCATGCATTTCGTAATCTTTTCATATTTCATAATTCTGAAATGGTTCTAACATGTAAAACTTCGTCTATGCTTCTTCTCTGTTGCCCCCCCCCCCCCCCCTCAAGATGTCCATTTCAGGTTTGGGTTGGAAGGGGGGATGACATTCCCCACCCAATTTTTTTCTCAACATAACCTGATGCCTCACCCCGAGTTTGGAGAGTTTCCCCACTTATTTCTTGCAATTTAGCTCACCTGAGCCGATGGCTCAAGTGAGCTTTTCTGATCAAAATTTGTCCGTTGCCTGTCGTCGTCGTTGTCGTTAACTTATTACATTTTCATCTTCTTCTTAAGAACCACTCGGCCAATTTCAACCAAACTTGCTACAAAGTAGCCTTGGGTATATTTCATATTTAACAGGATCAGAATTAATCCCTGTTGAGATTCTGCTAGGCAAGATTTTTGGACTGACTCCGTTGCAGGATCCCTGGCAACCATTGATAATTCATGTCTTGAGATTAAGTCCCAACTTCGGTCGACTATAGCAAGAATTATTCACCTAGACCACATGGTGCCGTTCGCTTCAGTTAAGTCATTTAGTTGTTTATTTGATTCTCTGTCACTATAATTTCTAGATAGCTTACCGTTTAGGCATGTAAATCCCAACATAAAAATATTCACTGAAATCTCCGTTCGAAATATGGCTCCCGTGACGAAATTGTTTACCTCCTAGAATAAAAGAGTTTCTATAGTCTGTTTATATTCTATGTGATTCTGAACCAAGTCTAATGTGGCTATTGAACATCACATAGTGTAAAATATCGGACAAATTGGTAAACGTAATCACAATATGCAGTTCATATTACTAAATAAACTAAATGACTGATGTTTTTCATACTTATTGTTAGATAATTATTTACACACTGAATTTACACACGGAATTATCCCGTTATTTCCCGTTCATGATAAGAAGCACAAGACGGGTGGTACCAGACATCTATTGCACCTGATCCCATCTCTGATGGTTTGCAAAAACATGTTTAATCTACCATACTTTTTATATTTTAATGGAATTCTTGAATACTGTTCTTTTCTCCATATATTTCATGAGAAATGAAGCTGCTGAGACTCATATGCATCTGAAAATTATTGCATTAGTTACCGTTCCTACACCAAGGGTCTCCAGCTTTTCTTTGGCAAAGAAGGCATGTAGAAATCTCTGAAAAGTCTGGTTGGACATCCAAGACCTGAACAAGTGATTGCAGTTTGCGCAATACCCTTGCCTAGTATTGAAGACATCTATCTCGATTCCCGATTTGCCCGATACCAAATGCTTCAGTATCATAATTACTTAGGAAGGCTTTAAACATATTCTTGTACAGGATGTTTCACAATATACCGCACGATAAATTAAAATCCAGGCTTTTTGATATTGACAGCTGCCTCTTCAATTAAAAATGGATCTCATAAATTTTCTTACCTCGTCATTGGTCGTTTGCAAAATTATTTTTTTTAAACAGATTCTGATTGCACACATAAGTACTCTGAAGTTGACATCAAGAAGATGCTTGAGTTTCTGATTGAAAATTTCTATGTGTTTTTTGGAGACCCGGTATTCCAACGATCTATTGGAATTCCCATGGGTACAAATTGCGCTCCGTTATTAGCAGAATTATTTATATATTCATGTGAAGCAGAATTTATGCAAAATTTTATGCGTGAAAAGAAGAAAAGCTGTGGCCTTCAACTCGACATTCAGATTTATCGACGACGTATTGTCAATTAATACTGATAATTTCCATTCCAACGTCGATACGATATATCCTGGTAAGCTTGAGATTAAAGATACCACAGAGTCCGACACTTCTGTTTCATACTTGGATATTTAATTGAAAAAGATACCAATGGCAATCTAACAACCAAGCTATTTGATAAACAATATGACTTTAACATTTCTATCGTCAACTTCCCTTACTTATGCAACAATATACATTCATCACCTGCATACGGAGTATATATATCTCGGTTGATTCGATACACAAGGGTATGCTCTAAGCATGCTCTACGTATGAGCAATTTCTCAAACGAGGTAAATTATTGAAAAGCAAGTTGATGAAACAAGAATATCAGCAGTTTCGTTTAAAGTCATCATTTCGTAAGTTCTATGGTCGATACAATGACCTTGTCAACAAACACAGTTTATCATTAAGTCAAATGCTAACACATGTCACGTGACCTATGGCTAGGGTGGTCTCGGTGTAAATTGAGGAGAGGAATAAGTCGATCTGTGATTTAATGGTTTAGTCGTTGCTCCCAAAACTTTGCAGAGGTGTTTCTATATGGTTGTTGTACATTTTGTTAAAATTTGGGAAAAAAATGGTGAGTGTGTAGGAGTTTGTAACTTAAAAAATTATGGCCTCTCAAAATGGCAAGGATGAGAACAATTCACAGTGTAACACAGCCTTGTCGTCGGGAAATTGAAGCGCTGAAATTAGAAAACAATTATTTGCGAAAAGAACTTCAAGTTTTTAAGTCAATCGTCGTTAACTTATATAGAAGGGTCAGTCAGCAAGAAAATGAAATAGTGGACCTCAAAGGGAGATTGATGAGGGACATTTGAACACTAGAGTTAGCGAGTTGATAAAAAAGCATTTAAATTTGGAAGTTAGTTTCATCAAGATACACCGAAACGGTCAGAAATTCCATGGCAACCCTAAACCAAGGAAAATAACAGGGAAATTAGAGAACTACAATGATAAAGAACTCATCCTACAAGCTATTCGTCAAAAGAAGGAAAATTGCACCGCTAAGGACATGCCCTTTTATATCACTCCACAGACGCCTCTGCAAATAAATGAAAGTAGAAAGAAACTGCAGGAGATGAACAATAAATATCGAGAAGAAAACGTCAAAACAAAGATAGTGGGAAACAAGTTAGTCTTTCCAAACGGAAGCGTGTACCGTGACAAGTGCTGAGGATATACTCATGTTGGACAAGGACGAAATCGAAAGACTTGATGAATGCGATGTAAGCAAGTGCGAAAGCGTAACAGAAGATGGGAACATCTTTACTTCATTAATCGCCGAAATTCACACATATGCACATGCTAGGAACGTTCACAAAAAATATTCTACGCAACACGGACTATGCCTGTGCAGAACATAATATCCTTGTGTACCGTTTCAAAGATGCCCAAGGGCGAGTGCATGACGGCTATTGTGAAATGGGGAATACGGGGCCGGATGTCGACTTGCGATTGTCATTTCGAGGAAGAATGGTAAACATTTAGGTCCCCGTCGGTTTGACATTATGAAGGATCTGGTAAACAAAGCCGTCAACCACACTTGTTATTAAGAATTTTAATGGATGAACACTTACAATAAACACTGTCACTGTGTAACATGCAAAAGTAATTTTTGTTAAAATTCCCAATTCATATGTACAATTACATGTACTGTCAAATAGTATTTCTAAGTTTGAATACTTTTATACTAGGTTAGTTCTTTCTGGGAAAAATATTAGTTACACAAACTGACTCATAAACTATTTAGCAATTTATATTTCCGATTGTACTTGTTTTGGGACTACTTTTCAGAAGTTTTGTAAACATGGTAAATGCAGATTGACTAATTCCTTTCTCCATCAATAAATACGATCAATAGACTGATGCCAATAAGTTTCATTCACCTTGTTTGTAAATATGCACCCTTATCTCTCTTTCACGTTTCTATCCCCCTTTTCCTCCCTTTCCTTTGCATTGGGCATTCATTCGATTCTTTATTGATGTTTTTGATCGATTGCGGTAAAAGATAATAATCTAAATATACCAACAGTTAACTGCCAGGGTCTTGGAGATAAAAATAAAAGATTAGATGTTTTTAATACTTTAAGAAAAAAGAACTATAATGTTTATTTTCTGCAAGACACACACTTCGTTAAAAGAGGCGAAATATTTATCCAAACACAGTGGGGCTATCGGGCATTTTTCAGTTCGTATAATAGATAGAATGTTCTATCGTTAAAATGATAAATGTCCTACGGACCAGGTTTAACGATAGAATTCGTTCCGTTTATTCGTAATGTAGCAAAAGAAACACGGGCGATAACTCGTAATCAGTGCATTTACCACTGTTCACTACGAACAATCTAGAGAGTTCCGATTGTAAACATGGCAGGTAAATTTGAAGAGAGAGAAAAACGTTGACAAAATTTATTGGATTTTCGTCTTTACATGGATTGTTTTTGGGATAAAAGGCATATGCAATCTCTAAAAGGTTTGTTTTGATTAATTTGGTAGTTATTTCCTGTGCAAATCCTTTTATACTCTTCAAAATCATTTCGGAGCGGATCTGCTCCGATTTGCTACATTGCAAGTATATGGGACGTATTCTAACTGTGGTGAGGGCTTGTACCGAGACACAGTTAGATTATTCTAACTATTCGTATAAGTCTAATTCACGCGGTGTTGCTATTCTTTTTAATAATATTTGCGAAATAGATATCCACAGACATTTAAGCGATGAAAATGGAAATTACATAATCATAGACTGTACTATTGAGGGTATAAACTTTATAGTTGTAAATATCTATTGGCCAAATTCTGATACATCAGTTTTTCTATTCTAATTTGATGAATGAGATTGAAAAAATCTACATGTTGCAACAAATAATCATAGCAGGCGATTTTAACTTATTTTTAAATAAGGAATTAGATTCCATGAACTATAAAAATTTGAACAATCCAAAAGCTAGACTTGAAGTTATAAATTTAATGGAAAATTTGAATCTAAAAGATGTATTTCGTGAAAACTATGCTCAAGTTAGACACTATTCGTGGAGAAAAAAGACACCCTTAAAACAGGCTAGATTGCACTTTTTTCTTATATCTGAATCTTTGCTCCCTTCTGTTAGTAGTGTTCAATATGAAAACAGTTATAGATCCGACCATTCTCCATTTGTGATGTCTTTCAAAATTAATGACTTTATTAAAGGTAAAGGATTTTGGAAATTTAACTATTCTCCTTTAACAGATGAGGCTAATATTTATTCAATTAAACAAAAAATTAATGACATAAAAGTTCAGTATGCATGCCCAGTGTATGACATAGATAATTTTTGTTCTGTCGATAATGAATTATTGTTGTTCACTGTAAGTGACCAATGTTTCCTAGATAATTTACTCATGGAAATTAGAGGAAAGGCTATATCTTACTCAAGTTATAAGAATAAAAAAGATGCATGAAAGATAATTATTTTTAGAAAATGAGATTTTACATTTAGAACAAAATCTGACAGAAAGTACATTAGATACCCTTAAAATGAAACAAACAGAACTTGAAGACATACAAAGACAAAGTTAAAGGGACAGGTTATTCGTTCCAGAATGAAATGGATCGATGAGGGTGAAAAACCGTCAAAATATTTTAGTCAACTTGAATCTAGAAATTATTTAAGTAAACAGATACCAAGATTAGAAAAAGAAAATGGATCTATTATTTCAGATCAATATGATATTTTAAATGAAACAAAACTTTTTTATGAAAATCTATATGAAAAAAGAGAAATTGTTGAAAATGAAAACTACAGCAAAAAATTATCAGAATATAATGATATCCCAAAGCTGTCTTTTGAAATATCTCTAAGTATAGAGGGTCCTGTAACAAAATCAGAGGTTCTAAACTTTCTTGAACAGATGAAAAATGATAAAAGCCCAGGTCCAGATGGATTCACTTGTGAATTTTTTAAAAAATTTTGGAGGGATATTGGCACATTTGTTACAAGAGCAATCAATGATTCATACTTAAAACAAACTTTCTCCGAACCGAACAAATTAGGGTTAATTACATGTTTTCTAAAAACTGGTAAGCCAAAACAATTTTTAAAAAACTGGCGGCCTATGAGCCTCTTAAATGTTGTATATAAATTAGCCTCAGGGTGCATTGCTGAAAGAATTAAAAAAATTCTTAGATATGCTAATACATGGAGACCAAACAGGATTTATTAAAGGTAGATTTATTGGCGAAAATATTAGACTAATATATGATATTATGCACCAAGCAGAGTCAAGAAATATACTTGGTCTTTTAATGTTTATCGACTTTGAAAAAGCATTTGATACCATTTCATGGAACTTCATAAATCAAACACTTTGTTTCTTCAATTTTGGTCAGTCAATTAGAAATTCGTTAAAATATTTCTATAATAATATAAAGTCCTGTGTTATTGAAAATGGGATTGTGTCTCAGTATTTTTACCCTGAAAGGGGTTGTAGACAAGGTGATCCTATTTCATCATACCTTTTTTGTTTACTTTGTGCAGAGATTCTAGGTATTTTAATTAGAAAAATAAGGATATTAAAGGTAAAACCATTAATGATGAAGAATACAAGTTGTCCCAATATGCAGATGATACATCTGTTATTTCTGATGGCTCTCCAAGCTCACTGGATGGAATTACAAGAGTGTTAGATTATTTTGCATTAATCTCGGGTCAAAAAATAAATTTTTCTAAAACTAAATTAGTCTGGATTGGAAGTAAAAAATTCTCAAAAGATGTATTTCATCACTCAAGATGGAAGTTTGATCCCAGTACTACATCCTTTGATTTACTAGGTGTTAAGTTTTCTGTTGATTTACATGAGATGGTAGATATTAATTACAAATTAAAAATTGAAGAAATTAAAAAAAACATGTCACAATGGAAAGCTCGCAAACTTACTCCTCTTGAAAGACTGACTGTAATAAAAACATTACTAATTCCTAAAAAAATCATCTTTTCCTCAGTTTACCAAATCCTAACGATGATGTCATGAGTGCTTTTGAAAAAGACTTGTATAATTTTCTATGGAATAATGAAAATCAGAAAGTTAAGAAAAATGTAATGATACAAGAGCATAAATTTGGGGGCTTAAAAATGATAGACTTGAAGCAGAATTGGGAAAAAGTATAGATCATCTTTGGCTGTTTGGAATTGACTTTATTAAAAATCTGAGTAGTACCACGAAAAGTAAGTTTTGGAAAGATGTTTTCTCTAGCTGGTGTAAAGTAAATCAGGCTTAAGCTATAGCTGATTTAAGTCCTCTCCAAGAACACATATGGCATAATCCAGAAGTTACCATTGGTGGCCAGTCAATTTTCATCAAAAGTTAATTTAATTCGGGCTTTGTTTTTATCAATGATTTCTTAGATTTAAATGGAAACTTTTACAGTTTTGATTTTATTCAAAATAACTTGAAGGTAAAAACAAACTATGTTGAATATGCCGGACTAAGAACAGCAATTAGAAAGAGACTATCATGTTTTAAGAATTATGAAATAAAGCCAACGCCTAGACCGATGCTTCTATCCAGCCTTGAAATTTTCTTAAAGAGTAAAAAAGGGTGTAACGATATGTATGATTTCTTATTAGGAATAAAAAGGGCAATATAACTTCAGTTATAAAATGGAGTGAAAATGGGGAAGAGTTTAGTGAAAAATACTGGGAAAAAAATTTTGAGCTAACTTTCAAAACAACCCAAGAATCAAAACTTCAATGGTTATAATTCCAAATCTTACATAGAATAATTCCTACTAATTGCCATCTTTTTAAATTAAGACTTATTGATTCATCATTATGCTCCTTCTGTGAGAAGGCTATTGAAACTATTGATCACCTTTTTTTGAATGTTCTGTTGTAAAAGAAGTATGGTTAGAGATTGAAGAATGGATCTTGCAAAAAGTGAACAAGTCTGTTTGTTTTGATAGACAATCAATTTTATTTGGTAAATTTTTTGCTAGTAAGTATGCCAAAACTATAAAATTAAACGTTGAGACTTTGAAAAATGTTATTACTAAGATAATTAGAGTAGAAAATTTTCTTTTGTTAAAAAATTGAAAATATGATGAATTTGAAAGACACTAGGAGGAAATAGCTGAAAAACTTTAAAATTTTCTTTCCATTACCTGTTCAATAAAATGTTTGCCCTCTCATCTTTCTCTTGCTCACTTTCTCGTTCTTTCCCCCTCTGCCCCCCCCCCCTCTTTCAACATAAACTTTCACACTAGTTTATATGATTTCTTTTTTTTGTTTTTTGCTTTATTATAAACCTTCTTGTATATGTATTTATATATCATCTGTTTCATATTTGTGTAATTTGTGTGAAAGTTAAAATAAACTTCTCCAAAAAAAAAAGTTAAATGCTGACTGACATTTTTCAGACTAATTGTTAGTCCATTATTTATATACTGACGGATTTTTCCCGTTATTTTCCGATCATGACAAGGAGTAGACCGCAGGAGTGACCAGTCAGCAGGGGATGCACACTCCTCCATGTCACCTGATCCCACCTCTGATGTTTCAGAGGTCCTTGTTGGCTCTGCTCTTATTTTGTATTGTTTTATGGACTTTGAAATTGAATATTTTTAGTTGTACCCATGGGTACAAATTGCGCTCCGTTATTAGCAGACTTATTTCTATATTCATTTGAAGCAGAATTTATCCAAAACTTGTGCGTGAATAGAAGAAAACACTTCCTGTGGCCTTCAACTGGACATTTAGATACATCGACGACGTAATGTCAAATAATAATGATAATTTCCATTCCTACGTCGATACGATATATCCTGGTGAGCTTAACGAGGCTGGGGTGTGGCAGCCATTTTCAGACTATTTTGATCTCCTTTAAAAGAAGAGCTCCATATAAAGATATACAAAAGTGATCAAATTTAAAAACTAAAATGTATGAATTTTTTCTTTGCCAAATGATAGTTGACAGCTTAAGATACCGTATCTAAAAAAATAAGTTAAATCTGTTGGTTAATTTTTGGTTAATTTGTTGACCCCCCCCCCCCCCCCTCCCCCCAGCCTCCTTAAGATAAAAGATATCACATAGTCCGACACTTCTGCTTCATACTTGGATATTTTACTTGGTTAAAAAATGTAATGACAGTACCTTTCTGACTTTAAAGTGTACAAAAGTATTTACACAAAACATGCATTTAGTTATGCATATTTTTAAAAGTTGTAATAGGATG
This sequence comes from Saccostrea glomerata, assembly GCA_003671525.1. Classification (NCBI taxonomy): domain Eukaryota; kingdom Metazoa; phylum Mollusca; class Bivalvia; order Ostreida; family Ostreidae; genus Saccostrea; species Saccostrea glomerata. The sequence goes on from PRKT01001138.1 coordinate 52,297, forward strand.
AAAAAATATAATGGATACTACATACGATGAATTGTTTTTGACATTATCTACTATTTATCATTTTATTACCTTAATCATATTTTGCAATAATAAAATGTGTCGACTCAGTTATGACCGTAATATTAATGTTTAAAGTTCATTGTCATACATTTGTAGCTGTATTATGCGATAATAGATGGTATTTATTGAAGTGGTTTTCTTTTTAAAGGGACTTTTCCACAATAAACGACATTTCTCAAGTTCGTTGAACCTTAAACAATCTCTTTGTTTTGACAAGAAATCAATAATCATCTCTTATCAAACGCGTTTTAAAAGATGCCACGTATTTTGCTTCATGATGATAAATATTTGACCTACTTCTGTGATTTATTACATACATAATCTTACGCTTTAAATGCAGTACAAGAAACGTTCATTTGTTTTCAGTCTAATCGAATATCAATTTATAAAATGACAATACATTAATAGCATTACTCTCGATTTTTTTTATAGAGGGACGGGTAGTACCCCTCTGCTAGGAGTGAGATATTGAAGTTCTTTGCAAGTAACTGAACAGATTGTTTATTTAAGACTGTTATTTAGTTTATAAAAGACCATTGCAGTCCCCATATTTTAAGAATGAAATGAGATTAACATTTACTCAGATCAAAATATTTTGAAAGAATTAAATCTGGAGCAGAGCAAACACTGATAAAGACATTAGAGTGGCATTTTTTGCCATGGCTTTGTAAGCATTTCATGTCAACCGGTCACATTTTTCATGTGATTCATTATAAGACAATGTCCAAAAGTCTTTCAACATTTAAGTACTTTATCCAATATATAATGTCCATATTTTGTACACGTTAAATGACTGGTCCACAATTTTAATCAGAGAAGCATTTTGAAAATGTTATCAAACAGAATAAGTCCACAAAGTGATTTACAAAATAGTCTCATTAATTGCACCTTTAATTTTATATTGAAATCTTTGAGCAGCGCGTGCTTTTTTTAATGTATTGAAAAAAGTAATTGGAAGTTTTTATCAAACTTTTGAAATGATTGAACAATTTAACACAAATGTTTGACAATATGTTTTTGACTTTATATGAATGATAGATACATCTAGATTAAAAAAGGACCTCTGGAATGCCAGACAACTGCTCAACTAACTGAGCTTAAACACACAGCTAGTAAAATCAGTGCATCTTCATTGCCACAGTATTCTTATTACCTTACTATATTTACATGATGTGGTCATGTACGTCTTTTGATGTCGAAAAAATTTCCCGTCATAAAATACCAGTGCGGACAAACGATTCATTAAAAGCGTATTCGTTGGGCCAACTAATGTTTTATATAATAGAAGCTCATTATTATCTAAACACACGATCATGGAAGTCCCCTAAAAATATTTTAATTAGAGTATTTTACAGAGCGATTTTAAGGTTCAATGCGACCTCTAGACCCCAAGCTTTTATCCACTAACGTTCTCCTTCTGTGTGTAAAGACGTGCAATTTAAACACGATGGCACAATCTGCTTGCCATATAAACAAAATGAATTAAACCTTTTCACGCAAAGTATGTGTGCATGACCTGGAGTCATATTGATATATTTTCTCGTTGTTTGTGCATAAACGAAGAGGCTTTTGCCTTACCGTTAACATCATTGTAATATTTATTCCATAAGGTAAGGCTTTTAACTGCTTCCAAACCAACATTTTAGACAGATAAAGGAATTTCGCTAGTTAATAAGACCCTACATATGTTTATATATTTTTATGCAAATGAGATAAAATAACTGACTATGGATGAATTCATTCTAATTCAAAGAGTTTTAACTGTTTGGTGGCTCAGAGCTTACAATAATTAATTAACACAGCGCTCCATATTTACTGCTATAGTATTTAGGACTCGATTTTAATGATTTCATGCAGATAAATCAGGAGCGAACTCTAGTTTAAATGTTTTTAACACTGTACCTCACAGAAATTTTCAAGTCGGAGCTTTTTTCTTCTCGTGTGAGGTCCATGGTCACTTTACTGTGTAAAATAATATATATAAACTATAAACATAACAAAGCTTCCATATTTGATTCTGTTTCAGAACATCTTTATAATTAATAGCAAGAATGTTTTGCTTAAAATTCGACTGAAGACACTTGAAGCTCTCATTTATTTAAATAAATCATATGCGGATGATAAATGCAGTATGTTCCATGCATTCTGTGGATGGATCAGTCCCAGTGTAAGCTGGTGATCTGGTCCATGGCCATATTTTAAAAAAAGATAATAAAAAAGTTAATAAACGAGCGACCTGCATCTGAACCTTGAACCTTGAAACGAAAAAAGTACAAATCGATGGTAGAGTTTTAGATACAGGGTCGCTTTGGTAGTGGTTAGGTCTTCGAAATATATGCGGTCATGCAGACTATTGCGTAAGTAACTGTCAGTGTCTGTGTATCAAAATGCAGGGATCATTTAGATCAGATAACCACGAAAAAATGAAGTGGAAACATGTGCATACCTTAACTGGTTTGAATTGACAGAGAAAACGTTTATTACCTGTATACATGTGTGTTTGAGTATTCAATACACGTAATGTTCAGCCAAAATAACAAAGTTTTTATTTCTCAGTTGATTTGATACGCAAGAGCATGCTCTACGTATGTATAATTTCAAAACGATGTAAATTATTGACAAGCAAGTTGATGAAACAAAAATATCAGCAGTATCGTTTAAAGTCATCATTTTGTAAGTTCTATGGTCGATACAATGACCTTGTCAGAAAATACAATTTACTGGAGCCTGCCATGAATCTTTCCTTGTAAAGTTTTTTGTGAGATTTAGGTATCCAATGTAGATATTATAATTCACATCCGTTTGATTGTTTGGAATATTAAAAATATACAAAAGTGACATATGGTTTTGAAGCATGTCCTCCTTAGAAAGGGAGCGTTCCAAAAAACTTGCATCAAGACAAGTCTATGCCCTGGGAATCTTAATAAACAGTATGTTTCTCAAATACTGCTTCTTTTATTTACTTGAACACTGTGCCACATTTTATACTTTTGGACGTTCTTAGCAATTTGAACATAAGTCCACCACGAAATTCCCTTTTTCACAAATATTACCACTGAATTATTCTTCAAACACCAAATCAAATGCACCAATATATATTCCTCAAAACACTAATATTTGAAAATATGTGATGTTCGGACAAAACGAAAATATGATACGTGCATATTGTTTATAGGCCTAAATATAATGATACGTTTTGATATTGAAGAAAGTTATCAGCTTTAACATACGTTGTTACCCTATCTCTTAAGCTTGCTTTCACTATTCCAGTGTTTTATCACCCTCGGTTAATGACTTATTAGTATGTTAATGAGTTTGTTATTTTCTTTATAAGATGAAACCGAGGAAAAGATCGCCATCTCTCTCTCTAGGGACGAATAATACAGAACGGAAAAAGAAGGCATCTGCATCTATTATGGGAACCCGGCCGAAGAAAAGAAGTAAGAGTGAATAATCCTAAGATTTATGGGATTTATCCATTGCAGATTAAAGACTGAAAGTAATCATCATATAAGTTATCGTCGTACCTTTATTATCTAAATTTTTTCTCGCACAAATTAACTCTACTTGTATGCATTATTTTTTCTGTTCCCTTGACTCAATCGACAATGCCAAAAATAAATCGTGAATGTTGACATTACTCCGTTTTGATAATGGTATCACTAACGGTGCAAAATATATATTTTGCTGCCTTTCAAACTTAACTGTTGAAAGATCAAGGAATTAAATTTGATGTAATTGAGATAGTTTCAAAGCAAGAACAGCTCATTATTTTATTAAACATTTGACTCGGATCAATCCTCAGGGTAAAGTTTATTTGATTATTTTATGCATGAACTTGCATTTCTTTGAATTTTTTTAACTGAAAAGAAAAGCATGAATCATAGTTGCCTCATCTGGAATAAATATTACAAATACAAAGTGGCTAGAATTATCAAAATCTGTCACCTGATGCATCTCGGGGACTCTAAATTGGTCAATGTGACCTTCATATTGAATATCAAGTAATTTGTAAACAATTCAGATAGAAAAATTAAAAAAAATAGAATCATCAAACTTTGTCAGTTACACATCATGGGCTCTAAAAGTGTGTCACCTGAATAATAGATGAATATCGCCTGAATGTGGCCAATTTTATGGAATGTTGCACTTTTAACTCTATATTCTAAAACCATCTCTTTTCTTCGGTTCATGCTTTTTAGGTCAATTGACTGTGCCAACAAATATATTTTCCACATCACTAAACAGATGCGGCTTATTTTTTCATTCACATTATTTAAAAAAAAATGTACATTATATATATATATATATATATATATATATATATATATATATATATATATATATATATATATATATATATATATTAAAAAATTGTAAAAAGAAAACACAGAAATCCTCAGTTAAGCTTTAGCGCTTTCATTTTCTTATATATATAATAAACATGAATTTTGAGATTTTGTTACTAAATGCAGTTCGTTGAAGTGATATACAAATTATTTATCGTTTCTGTTCAACAATATGAAGAAAATCAATAGGAAAACCAAAAGAGTCCGAAGTCAACAGTACTTAAATGTTATATTTTCTTTAGTGGTTTATTTTTATCTTTCTGCTATTACAAACCTTACTCTAAGCCAAACATGATTTTGAAAACATATGCTAGTATTTAATGCTTGAATCTTTATTTTTTTAGATTAGAGGACATTAAAAGATGAAAGATTATTGGACCAAATATTCCAAATTCAATTTTCATATTTTATAGAAGTAATAAAAGATGTAAGGATATGTATAAGATATTTATAAATAATAAGAGAGAACAAATCAGTTCTCTTTTAAAATGGAATGAAAATAATGTTTTCTTTGATGAAACAGATTGGAATAAAATATTTGAACTACCTTTCAAAGTTACTCAGGAATCCAAATTTCACTGGCTCCAATTTTAAATATTGCACAAAATTATTCCAACAAATAATTATCTTTTTTTTGTGCCTTATTAATGCATAATCTTTGTTTTAGTGAAGACAAAGCACAAAAGTGGAGATGTTTTGTATGCTACACATCATAAAGATGTCAAAACCTACTGTAAACCTAAAGAGGAAAAAGGATGTACCACAAAGATAAATTACACCAATGAAGAAACCAATTCAATACCAAGAATTGTTAGTGAACATCGAGTGGTTCTTGAATATGTGTACGTTAATCAGACAAAGTTTGAGCTCATGACAAGAACCAGGGTTGCTGATGTAGAACCTAAGTCTATAGAAGGTAATTACAGAAATCTAAAGTGAGAGAGGAGAAACGAGAGAAAAATATAAACTTATTACAGTCTTTATAGTTTTAGCTCACCTCAGCTGAAAGCTGAAATGAGCTTTTCTGATCACCCTCTGTCCGTCGTTTGTCTAGCTATCTGTCCATCTGTTTGTTATCTTCACCTTTTTCAACGCCTTCCCCCAAAACCCGCTAGGCCATTTCACAAAGATCCGTGGGTAAAGAGGACTAAAATTGCTTTTAAAAAGGCCACGTCAATTCTAAGAAGAGGTAACGAAGGAAGAGATCTCCCGAGAACCCAAGACCCAAAAAGCTGAAACTCATCTATTAACTTTCTGTGGTTGTGCTGATTCTAAATTGTTCAAATCGAGGCATGAAAGGTTAGGGCATGGTTACAATAGATACATGTACTCGAAGTTCAACATAGTCAGATAGGATTTTCATTGTGGATGTTATGTATTTTTATCAAAATGTGTACACTCTTTTTAAAACAAATTTCTGTAACATATTGTTTTGTTTGAGTATCATATAAACCCTATACGAAAACCGTGCGTTTAAAAGATCACTTTAATACAGGAAGTCCAAAGTATGAGTGATTTATATACTCTTTTAGTTTATTAACATTTTATAATATTGAATACTTAATTGCATAATCACTTTTTACCGTAAAGGTTAATGTTGACAATTGTCTGCATGACTTAACTGGTACTGAAATCCTGTAAATCTTTTGTACAACGTTCAGATTGTCCATTCTGGGAATCATACATGTGGAATGATGTAGGGCAAGAAAGTTTTTTTGAGATGATCTTAAACCCAGTCGCCATGTTTGAAAATCCATTCTTTAAAAGTCCACATAAAATAGTTCTATGTGAATTAATGAAAACAGCTAAAGAGCCAGCAGGTAAGCACTCAAAGCAGTATTTTCTGCATCAACTGTCATGTTAACTATAGATGATAAATTCATTTTTAAAAACTAACGTCTTGAAATTTTCAGAAGCAACAAAATAATTCAATTGATTTTGATAGATGACTAAGATACGGATTATATACCTCCTATATTTTTGCGTTTTTAAGATATAAATACAAGACGTGTGTTGGAAAAAACACTGAAAATATTAAGCAAAAAGGATCAGCTGAAAAAAGCACAGAATCCTTGGTTTGGAATTGAACAGGAATACTTTCTTGCTGATGAAGATGGATTTCCTATGAGTTATGAGCCCAAGCATAACAATTACAAGTCTAAGAGTAAGTGTAATTGTTGTCATTCATTTAAATCCATGAAAGTGCTCACCTTGCTGTTCTCAGGCCCACTCTTAAGGCACGTGAATTGTTAAATGTTATTAATGAAAAACAATTACAAAACACATTGAAAAGTCTTGGAGATACGTATATGTATCTACTAGGAGGGTAAGAATATACCAGTCAAATTGTCAAAATACACCTATTTAAGGTACATAAAGGTAAACAAATGAACAAGAAATCATATTGTTTCTGATTGACAATATCTATATGGTTTTCGGAGACGAGGTCTTCCAACAATCTATTAGAATTCCCATGGAAACCAATTGCGCCCTGTTATTAGCAGATATATTTTGATATTCATATGAAGCAGACTTTGGGCAAAATCTCATGCGTGAAAAGAAGAAAACACTTGCTGTGGCCTTCAAATCGACATTTAGATATATCGACAACGTATTGTCAATAACAAATGTCATTTCCATTCTTACCTCACTATGATATATCCTGGTGAGCTTGAGATAAAAGATACCACAGAGTCTGACACATCTGTTTCATACTTGGATATTTTGCTTGAAAAAAAAACGATATTGGTAATCTAACAACCAAGCTATATGATGAATGTGATGACTTTAATTTTTCAATCTTAAACTTCCCTTATTTATGCGGCTATATCTCAGTTGCTTCAATACGCAAGAGCATGCTCTACATACATGTATAAACAGTTTCTAAAACGACGTCACAAGCAAGTTTATGAAACAAGAATATCAGCAGTCTCGTTTAAAGTCGTCATTTCGTAAGTTCTATGGTCGATACATTGATCTTGTCAGCAAATACAATCTATAATTGAGTCAAATGCTTACTGACAGTTTTCATACGAATTGTCAGTCCATTATTTATACACTGATTTGACGACGGATTTATTCCGTTATTTCCTGATCATGACAAGGAGCACGCGGCGGGTGTGACCGGTCAGCAGAGGATGCTCATTCTCCATGACACCTGACACCTCTGATGTTTCGGAGGTCCGTGTCTGCTCTGCTCCTGTTTAGTATTGTTTTATGGACTTTGATATTAAATACTGTTCGTTTTCTCAATATCCTTCAGAAAAAAGACACACAAGTTACTATCATGATACAGTACCCTTACACTCATAGTATTTTGCATTTCTTAATCTATGTAAAATGCTTATTTAAGACTCGACATTTAGATATATTGATCATGAATTATCAAGTATCAATGTTTAATACCTTTGATATGTCGAAACAATATATATCAATAAAGTTTCAAAATAATTTTTTTTCACAGTCTGTTACATCTGTTTCATGTTTGGATATTTACTAGAAAAAAATATTAATCATAACTAAATAATAAGCATTATGACAATAACTTTTTTAATCGTCAACTTCCCTTACTAATCAGCAATACACCCTAATCAAAAGCAAAGAAGGTTAATATCTCTTACTTGATCCGATATTCAAGAGCATTCTCTACGTAGGATCAATTTCTAAAATGAGATAATTGACAAATTAATGCATAAATAAAATCAAAATTCTCGTTTAATATCCTCATTTTGTAAGTTGTATTGTCGATGTCATGACTCTTACTTCAATGAATCTATCAATTTCAAATACTGACTCTCGTGAGACCATTATCTATGATCTGAATTTTGTTACGGCTTTTCCTGATGTTTTCCGATCAAGACATCGAGCACACGGCAGGTGTAACCGGTTTGTAGGAGATGCTCAATCCTCTTTGGCATCTGGTCTCATCTCTGATGTTTAAGAGATCCGTGTTTGCTCTGTTTTTTATTGTTTCAATTTACTTTGAGCTTAAGAACTGTTTGTTATCTCCCTTTATTTCATTCACTGTATTTGTATTATGTTTTGCTTACTATTTCATTTTGCGCCTTTTGCAAGACAGGCTAAATCAAGTGTGTAAATAAATGTCAAATGTATTTGAAGGAAAATACGATGGGACTCCAAAAGTGGATAGTCATACCAAAGCCCCATTTTCTGCCCTAAACCCTAATGATTTTTCACCAAATTAACATTCACGACGTCATAGATTCACTGCGCAAAATTGCAATGCTCCACCATGCTAAAAGACCAATATCCTACATAAATTGAAATGGGTATTATTGTGAAAATGAAATGTTTTATATGATAAGCCAAAATATCATGATTTATTTCCAATGTGTGTTTTACAATGTTCTCTGAATGCTTATAATTAAGTTAAGATACCCATGTATTTTGAAAATGGTTACAAACCTAATGAAATGACAATGAAGATATTTACATTCATTCAATTTTACCTTTTACAGTGATGTTTTCAAAAATAGGCCATCCACATGCATTAAATATTGGTAAGGAACGTGAATTTGCAAAACAGCATTTAATGGCATGCATTTATGCAGGTGTAAAAATTGGTGGTTGTACACGTGAAAATGGTCCATCCCAGGTATGTGTTACAAGCAATCTGTATCATCAGAATTAAAAGGGTTGTCCCTTTATAAGTTCTCAAAACTGATATTTAACTGTGGCATAACACAATATCAGTAGATATTCAGAAATATTTGAAAAAAAGAAGTTTTGTTACATTTGATATTTATTTAATATATGCAATTCGGTCAACATTTATATAAGGTCAGCATTATTTTAATACAGTTAACGTAATCTGTGACGATGCTTAATTTCAAAGAGGTAGAGCGACTTTGGGCTTTGTTTGGCCCTGAGAATTTCTGAAAATTCAAAACCGCTCAGTTTAGGTTGCAAATGCAGTATTTATGACTTGGACCGTTGGTGACCACGTATCTATTAATTGTGACGTAATTTCACATCTAGTCAATGCATTATGACGTCATAAAATGCGTCATTTTCCTCATTTCTTGTAAATTCCTTTGAAAATGACCTAAAGTTGAAGCGTTTTTTTTAATATTTCATATAGAGCACAACCTCTGATCCAAAATATGCCAACACATAATGAAAGGTCTATTTCTGAAGATAAAAAAACATGCTTTATTTTTTGGATCGTGGGCTGTGCTCATATTTTAATTCTTTGTTGAAGGTAGTCAAATACGCATATTTTCTGCAAATTTCAAGAAAATTGCAATTTCTCAAAGGCTGTTTTCAAATATTTGGATTCTCAAAACAAAATTTCATTATAGAAAATGAAAGCACCAAGTGTCTACTTTATTTTGATATATGAAAATGGAAAGAGGGTGATAGTTAATTAATTGATATAAGTACACGGCCATTTTATGCATAAATTGGCTCTTACTCTTTTACAAGTATTCAAAAACGAACTAGCTGATCAATACCTTGGATAATTTTGATTCAATGCACTCTATATCATTGATTTGTTATAGATCACCAGGTTTTCGCGAGATATGTTTTAAATATTTACAAAAGAGACAAATTATCCTAAGTCATGCAGGTTACAGCACACCGATAAAGAAATTAATTAAGTAAAGGAAAAAAAGTTCCGGGATCCATTTTACGAAAGAACGTATATACGAAAAAGTCCAAAAAGTTTAGTTGATAGTAGAATTTTTTCAAAAATTATAACTTTGTTTTCTAACTTAAATTAAATTTCCTAATTATTGATTTGTCTTACTATAAGAGGGTGTGACCGGTCAACATTTGGTATGCTCACTCCCCCATGGCACCTGATCCCATATCTGATGTTTTGCTCGTCCGAGTTTGCTCTGCGTCTATTTTTGTATTGTTTTATGACTTTTGAGCTTGCATATTGTTCGTTATCTCCGTATGCTTCATGTACGAAGTAAATAAACAGAATTATATGCCAACATTTAGAAAAAATAATCTTATTCAGTTGGGTAAAAATTATGTTAAAACTGGTTCAAATGCATAATTCTGATTTTAAAAGTTCTTATATAATTGTTTCAATATAAATATGTTTGAATTATAAAGAACGGGGCAAACATTAACATTAGGCTAGATGTTCAATAAAGTAAAATACATGTACTGAATTAAGATACATTAGAAGGAGTTATTGCCCTTAGCTAAATATTCAATACATTGAATAATTTATTAAATGAAGAACATAATTTTTTATAATTTTTTTTACTACACAATAAATCAAATTTCTCTTATTAAAGCCCCATGGGGATCCGGGTTAGAATAGGTCCTCAGTACCCCCTTGCTTGCGACTAAATGGGGCGGCCCTTCGGATGAGACCGTATAAACCGAGGCCCCGTGTCACAGCAGGTGTGGCACGATAAACATCCCTCCCTGCTTAAAGGCCGTAAGTGCCGAGCATAGGCCTAAATTTGCAGCCCTTCACCTGCAATGGTGACGTCTCCATATCAGTGAAATATTCTGGAAAGAGACGTTAAACAGTAGACAATCAATCAATCATCTCTTATTAAAATGCAGTTGTCTAAACGGTATTTTTCTTTTGGGTATGTATTTAGTAAACTTAAGTAAGATAGATTTTTGCTATAAAAAAAACCCTGTAATGACATTTGGGTTTTTAAATTTGGAACTCCAAGAGTTCGATAAGATGTACACTTTGGATGAATAGTGTCGCTTTTTATTTATTTCCATTAAATATTCATTTTTCAGTGGGAGTACCAAATTGGTCCTTGTGAAGGAATTGACATAGGTGATCACCTACATGTATCAAGGTTCATTTTGCATAGATTATTGGAGAATTATGGGATGAATGTTAACTTTAAGCCTGTTCCAGTGGAAGGAGAGTGCATGACATCAAGTGGCCATTTGAATTTCAGCACAGAAGGAATGAGAAAAGAGGATGGTATCAAGTGAGTGTTCACCTTATTTTCGTCTAACACACTTAATAAGGATACAAATTTACGCTCCAACGTTAACGTAACCGGGCTAAACTCTCGACCTTCGAAAGAACGAGGGTACTTTAGATTGGCATTAGGCAGGGATTTGGGCATACTTAAAAAAGTAAAATTTCATTGATCTTTCACATGTATTTTTTGCATTTTTTATGCATCGAGTTCTAGTGAAATAGGAACGGGAAATATTTCTCTGATATTGTATTTAGAATTGCTAAAACATAATTCGAATATTTAGTAGAGGAGTCATTTGTTCAAAACGATACATTAAAAAAAAATTGTCACAAAATTTTTAGAATATGTTACCATGAAGCTAAAAGTGTAATATAAACTTAAGAAAAATATACCAAGCCAGGTGAATTTTAAAAGGAAGATCAAAATGACAGAAAATTAGCAATATCACATAGGCTTATTTTTACCATTTAGCTTTTCCTAATAAAATTCACCTGGCTTGGTATATTTTTATTAAGTTTTTATGACACTTTACGGGCCAAGTTAACATATTCTGAAATTCGTTTTCACCTGTTAACCTTTACTGAATGTGATTTGTCTATATTTGTTTTTTATTGAAATATTAATAATATTTTCCAAGTCTATTTCATTTTCCAGTTCTTCGGAGAAAAAATTCTAAGAACCATCCACTTTTCTAAACTTGTGACATTGTATGAAATCTTTTTCAATGAAAAAGTTTGTTTGTTTCATCTGTCCTTAAGTGAAGAAATAATAATATAGAAGGCATAGGAAGTTTTTTTTTAAGTTAAACCTTTTTCCAGCATGTTTTCTGAATGAAAAATATGGTGAAAACAAACAGTATTCAAGAAAAAATAGTCCATACAATAATACAAAAAAGGACCAGAGCAAAAAAGGACCTCTAAAACTTCAGAGGTTGGATTGGGTGCTATGGAAGAGTGAGCATCCCCTGCCGTGTGCTCCTTGTCAGGATCGGGAGATAACGGAAAATTCCGTATTCTGTATTCAGTATATAAATGATTTACTGACAATTATAATCGAAAACTTCAATCAGCATTTGACTTAATGATAAATTGTATTTTTGACAAGTCATTGTATTTACCATGGAACTTATGAAATTACCAATTTAAAGGAAACTGCCGATATTTTTTTAGGTCACCTGAGTAAACTCAGGTGACCTATTGCTATCTGTTTTTGTCCGTCGTCGTCCGTCGTCCGTCGTGCGTCGTGCGTTAACATTTGAACATTTTCAGCTTCTTCTCTGCAACCACTGAACCAATTTCAACCAAATTTGGAACAAAGCATCTATGGGTAAAGGGGAACAAAAATTGTGAATTTCATGATCCCTGCCCCCCTGGGGCCTGAGGGGTGGGGCCAAAACCACTAAAATTAATGCAATCTTTAAAAATCTTCTTCTTTACTCCTGGACATCAAGCAGTCAAACTGTTTGCATGATTGTAATCAGCAATGAGTCCTCTACCAAAATTGTGAAATTCATGGCCCTGGGGTCAGGGGTTCTAGTGCTAGGGCGGGGCTAAATAAGTAGGTAGTGAAAATGCATTATTTCTTTGAAAATCTTCTTCTCTGCTCCTGGGTATTAAATAAACTAACTAAGTACATAGTTATGATGAGCAAGAGTGCCTCTACCAAAATTGTGAATTTTATGGCCCCAGGGTCAGGGGTTCTTGTTTTAGGGTGGGGCTCTAATGATTATATAGTGAAATGCATGAATTCTTTGAACATCTTATCCTTTGCTCCTGGTTAATATACTAATGATCTAATTACATATTTAAGGCCAGGATTTATTTTATTTTCAGTTTTACAAACCCTCCGCTCAAGGTTTTGAATTTTCAGAAAAAAATAAAACAATTTTTTTCTTTCCGATGTCAAATTTGAGTCGGGATCGAGATTTCAAATTTACGAACTCGCACTTCCGGTTTTAAGATGAAACGGCGGGTAAATAAAGCTAGATCTGAGAAGATAGCTTGGTTTAGTGTAAAATTCATCGATACGAGTGCCATTCAAAACGTTTCACCCGTTCAAAGGACAAATAAAATGCTGACGACTTTGTTGCACAATGACATGCTGGTGAGATAATTATGTATTCGTTTCAAAAGTATCTGTCTGTAAATTATTTTCCTCCCCCAGGTTTTAAACTGCCCGTGGTAGCTATTGCATATTGCCAGCGACATTGTTTAGGTCTCTGTTATAGCTTACAGTCTAAGCATCATTCTTCAGAAAAGGGTTGCTTATGCATCAGATGTAATGAATAAAACTATGGGAGAAGTTAAGTCCATTTGAGGAAGAAATAAACAATAACCTGAAGAAATAAAAAAAAATTCAACTATTAAAAGGCAAGAATATACAAATATATACAGGCATGTAGTATCATTTGTATCAGCCAGAAAAATTATTTTACACTTAATTGAAAAAATGTTCACCCTACTCCCCAATACTCCCTGTCTGTTTTATGATAGGAATTATAATTTTAGGCATCAAGTAAATTTTAGAACAATGTCTACACATTCACCTAACAATTTTTAAAAAAATGAAGATATATTGAAAGACTTTTAAAGAATTGATTTTTTAAAATATATTTTGACCAACATCACAAAATTTATATAACTGGCCCAAACTGGCAGATGATGAAATAAGCAATGTTTTACTTTCCTGTTTGTAAGCATTATGTGTCCAGTGGTAAGGAGCCTATTATAATAGCATAAAAAAAAGAATGTACAAATGTTAATAATTGATTTATCAAAAAAAAATTTTGATTTCCTTCTCCTTTGGGACTTTTTTATTCTCATGTTCATAACTAAACCTAAACAAAAAAAAAATGCTGGCCTTATAATGAAGAAAGGGGCCTCTTTCAAAATAGATACTTTCAGGGACGCTGGGTCAGGGGTACCAGGGGGTACTTTGACTAAAAATAAATTAATGCTTTGAAATCTGCCCTTTGATAAGCAATGGTGCCTTCTTCAGAATTCGTGAATTTCATGGCTTTTGGATTAAAACACGAACCAAATACAATCGCTGGAAAGTTGTTACATGATACTCAGGTGACCTATAAGGCCCGTGGGCCTCTTGTTTCATAAACTTGTTTGTCAATAATTTACCTCGATTTAAAAATTGTTCAGACGTAGAGTATGTTTTTGCGTATGGAATCAACAGAGATATAAAATCCGTAGGCAGTTGATGAAGGTTTATTGCTGCATAAGTAAGGGAAGTTGATGATTGAAAAGTTAAAGTCATTACGTTTATCATAGCTATAGAAACGATATCAAGTGGAATCTGCTCTGCATAAAGCGACGTGATTTCTGTATCTACTGCAAATCAAAAATTCAATTCGCATTCGTGTGAACAGGCCATTAAATAATACGGATTAAACTAATGCACTTTAAATTGCTTACGAACGACAATTAATATGAAAAAAAAAATTATGCTTACAAACTTATATGTACTTAAACGTATTTACTGCCTCGTGTCGTTGTGTTAGAACTCTATATATTATCAAAACAATGTTGTCAAATAAAGTTTCGTTAAGGATTGACAATTTATTTATGGTAACAATCTGTAATTAAGGACACTTATTTGACTTGTTTTGAAGACTTTTACATTATAATCTTTCAAAGTCGAGAAAATCAATGTCGTACTTAAATAATGCACACGAATTATACCGCTAAATTGAATATTGCAATATTAATGGAAAGCATCGCAGCCTTTGTTGCAACATATAGTACTGTTTTATACTTGACAACTTCATCTAGGCATTTTTTCTAATTCTGACAGGATAAGACATAGAAATTTGGATGACTTGTAATATAACTGCAGCAAAGTTGACAATGTTTTCTCAAAATATAATGTAATGTATCAAACAGTTTGAGTTGCAGTTTATTATGCACTGTAATTGAAGATAAGGGGACATATATTTTTGCTCTGTATGTCTGTTTATCTGTTTGTTAAGGTGGGTCATTACATCTACAGTTTATTTAATATTTCAATACAGCATCAATTATAATTTAGATGTAAAATTTCCAAATGGGGGTATTGATTTCATAATATGTTTAGTGATTTTTAATTTTTTTTCTAATTTAAGTAAAATATTCTATTTCAAATTCATTATAACCAGAATTTCAGTCCTTTCAGAATCAAATGATGAACATCTTCTTTAATCAAGTACACACAATGAAACACATTCATGAACAGGACAAATTTTGATTGACAACGAACAATGACCCCCACGAATAAAATGATTCCGCAGTATAAGTTTCCGAACATTTTCGTATATAACGTTTTGAGTTGTTGCCTAAGAACACGACATATTCTGATGATACTATTGTCAAAACATTTGTTTCAAAGTTTTGAAATCTATCTACTACAAAAATCTCTAATATATAATTTTTTTAAAAATATTTTTGGAAAATTGTCACATTTAAGTCTATCAAAGTTGAATTCAACAGGATCGATTTAAAAAAAATATAGCTACAATTTCTTTATAGTTTTCACTCAGTATTTTTTTTTCTTCTCAAACACGCACATCAACCATTTGATTATTTTTTTAGGATCATCAAGCGTGCAATAGATGTCTTATCAAAATCAGATCAAGAACCATTGTTGAGAAGCTATGATCCATCATTAAAAGAAGAAAATAAAGATAGACTAAACAACACTTCAGGGCACTGGCATCCTAAGATGGATGATTTTGTTGATGACGTGGCTAACAAGGAATTTACTACAATCAGGATACCACCTTTGGTTGCAAAAAATGGATGTGGTTACTTTGAGGACAGGAGACCATCTTCTAAAATTGACCCCTATGCAGCAGCGGCTGCCATTGTAAAAGCATGTGTGTTCGGTGATTATCTCAAACCTGAACATAAAGATATGGACCTTGGCTTTTGGTGCTAATACATATATTTCTGAATACCCTTTCATGTGATATATTTGCTATCAAGGTCATTATTACGACCCAACTTTTATTCTTGTGCACAATAATGTATTGTTAATAATGAACCAAAACAATATTTATAGAGAAACCTTTACAGTAACTTAAATACATCAAATAATAGGTAGAAATTTGGGAACCCTTTTTTTTTTTTACAAACAAAGATATTCTAGACTGATGTATTTTGCATGCATGTAATTATATTTATCGATGTACCAGAGAATTCTATCGCACATATTCAGAGTCGCACTAAATTGTCAAGTCAAATCCATAAAACAGAATATTAAAATAGAGATGATTAGATCCTCAAATGCTTATATTTCACACAGAAAGTATATGTTTATTATGTTGGAATATTGATGCCATCCTCATATTTTTTGTTAAGATATCATATCATGTCAAATCAAGATAACTCTCTCGTCGAGTCATGATGACTCTTTGGTTTGTCGACAAAATGGACTTAATAACTTGCAGTATAATCATAAAAAAGGAAAAGAAAAACTGTAAAATATAGTGTTATTTTTTAAATGTAGAATTATTAAATAAGACAATCAATATATTCAACATTTGAATTCAGTCAAGATAAGATATCACATTTGTTGAAATAGCTATTTTATTCATGATGCAAGACCAATTATCTCGTCATGTCAATATGACTATCGCAACAAGATTGATGCAATATCTTATCTTGACTGGACATCTTGTCCATAAAGTCGATTTTGTCGACACCAAAAACCAATAAGTTACCTTGACTTGACGAGATAGTTATCTTGACAAGGCATGGTATGCTATTTTAACAAAAAGTTACGTGGATGGCATAAATATGCCATCATATTTTATACATAATGCAGGTGCAAAGTATATTTTGCAAATGTAATACCTTTTCAATGAAAGATTAGAATATCTTTAAAAAACAAATTGTTTGTCCAAACCCGACATATTGGTTAAAAAAGTCTGACATATTTTCTTATCCCAAGGAATTGTTGAATTTTTACACCTCTTTTTCAACAAGAATTTTGGAATTGTTTCGGAAAAAGAAATTCACTTAACATCCATCCAAACTGTTTTAACTGAAGTGGGGAGAAGGCAAACAAATAAACATTATTTCAGCGGTGGTCTTAACGTGTTATCAAAGGGATTGTTTTTGTAAAAAAGAAATTAACTTCATTGTTTAAATAGCATTTTGTCACTGTCTTGGGGATTACTTGTATTCTTCATCTGCATCGAGGAGTCTTTAATAAATGTTTTGCTCTACAGTCAAAAACAATTAAAATTTAGTTGATATAATGAATTTTTCTTATGTGGAATGAACTGTGGTCAGTCGAAGCCAATCACAAAAAAATTGTGTTCAACAGAATGAGAAGAAAATATATACAGTATATGAAATATTTATATAAAGCTGTGAAGCGGTCTGACAGTATAGTCACTTTTACTTCATGGTATACAAATTCTTCATCTTGCTGTTATCTCTTTACATTGATTAAATAAAGGTAAGCTAATTGATTAAAGCTATATTCGATCAATGTCCTATTAAAGCCTCGTGCATGCATTCCAAGGTTTTGAAACCATTGTGACGTTATTGTATATATTGCAGATATACAAGAAGGATATGGAGATAACGAACAGCTCAATATCAAAGTTCATAAAACAATACAAAATAGGAGAAGAGCAACTTCAAAGGTGGGATCAGGTGCCATGGAGAAGTGAGCATTCCCTGCCGACCGGTCACTCCCGCTCCTTGTCGTGATTGTGAAATAACGGAAAAATCCGTCGTCAAATCGGTGTATAAATAATGGACTACCAATTAGTTTGAAAACCGTCAATCAGGATTTGACTCAATGATAAATTGTATTTGCTGACAAGGTCATTGCATCGATCGAAGAACTCACGAAATGATTTTAAACGAGACTGTCGATATATTTTTTCATCAACTTGCTTGTCAATAATTTACCTCGTTTTAGAAATTGTTCATACGTAGAGCAGGCTCTTGTTATACGAATCAACTAAGATATATATACTCCGTATGCAGATGATGAAGGTATATCGCTGCATAAGTAAGGGAAGTTGACGATAGAAAAGTTAAAGTCATCATGTTTATCATATAGCTTGGTTGTTAGATTACCATTAACGTCTTTTTTCAAGTAAAATATCCAAGTATGAAACAGATGTGTCAGAATCTGTGGTATTTTGAATCTCAAGCTCACCAGGATATATCGTATTGACGTAGTAAAAGACCATACGTCGTCGATATATCTAAATGTCGAGTTGAAGGTCACAGCAAGTGTTTTCTTCTTTTCATGCGTAAGATTTTGCACAAATTCTGCTTCATATGAATATAAAATAGGTCTGCTAATAACGGAAAGGCAATTGGTACCCATGGGCATTCCTGGTCTCCAAAAACCACATAGATATTGTGAATCTGAAACTCAAGGATCTCTTTGATGTCAACTTCATAGTACTTGTGTGTGCAATCAGAATGTGTTTTAACAAACTAATTTTGCAAATGACCAATGACCAAGTAAGTAAATTTACGTGTTCCATTTTTATTGAAAAGGCAGCTGTCAATAATATTAGAAAGTCTGGACTTTAATTTATCGTGGGAAATGGTTGTGTATTAGGTTGAAAACTCATAAGTTTTTAAGCTGTTGATTTTGTAAAATCTTGTGATTTCAAATTGTCCAAAGGTTCTTTGGAAGTTTTGAGAATCCACATCTGATTCATATCATTTCTTGAATATATTGTTTCACTGTACTCTTGAAGTTTTTCCTTCCTTAATGTCAAACATTCACTGCAACCTGTATGTTTGTAAGGATTCTTATGAAGTTTCGGAATCCAATACTGTAAAATCAAATATTTTTGAGGGGTCAAATTTCGAGGTAAGAGGAAATTAGTTTGGTTCATGAGAATTTGGTTTCATGGTTGAAGAATTCATTAGTAGTAATATATGTGGAAAATTGCACTTCTTAGGGGATATAAATTCGTGTGTCTCTTCATACCTTGAAAACCTTCAAAATTAGTGATTTCACAGTATATATTGGGTAGTTCAAATTCATTTTGTTTCTGTGGAATATTAAAAATATTAAAACTGACATATGATTTTGAAGAATTTCTTCCTTAGAAAGGGAAGTATGAGTATATGTAGGATTACCACTTGTAGAATTAAATACAAGTTCTGCTAGGGTAAAAAATTAAAGTATCAGTCACATTATCCAGCGATGGGGTATACGATGAGAAACCGATGCGTTTTTTGATTAAAATGGCGTGGTTGCCGGCCGGACACCACAAGTAATCGAACAGTGACTAAGATAATTCGTAGTTAAAAATCAGCGATGTCTCAACCGATGTCCCTCATCGCCCCTCATCGGCAACGCATAATGTAAACATCTTTCAAGGAATGGCCGATGTATGGCCGAGCAAGTGTCCGTTGAATCTAAAATCATCGGAGGATTGAGTGGTGGGCAACAGACATTGGCCGATCATTCGTCAATGTACGTTCGACCAAACATTGGCCCATAGTCGACTGACGTACAAACGATGTTCACCAATGTATGAGCGATGTAATATACATCGATCGATTACCCTGGAACATCGTTTTATGATATGTACATGTAATGCATCGCTGGGCCTTTGTAGTCTGCAAGGCAACAACACCATTTATATCAACAAACACCTTGGTTGCCCATCGTATACCCCATCGCTTGATAATGTGACTGATACTTTAAGGACTACTAGACCGATTTTGGGACATCGCTCATACCACGGATTGCCAGCGATTACCACCGGTCTACGGCCACCGGCCGGGAAATGTGACCTAGGCATAACGTGATTGAGGGCACGGCAAGACTAACTATGTATCAGCTTTTCTTATCCTCGTATACATTTTAAGACAGAAACCGGTAGACTGTATAATTTATATATTGGATTAGGAAATATTCAAAAGTTTTCTTACTTAGGCAAATATCCGGATAGGATATGATTACAAGTTGGTCAAGTGATAAAGGCCCGATAAAAGGAAGATTTGTTCACGTATTAGTCAGTTTTCTCCAGTGTCTGATTTTTTTTCCAACTCAGTTGACTGTATTGAACAAATAACAACTCATGGAGTCAGTGTGAAAGTACCATTACATTCCTCCCTCCTTAAATGGTCTTCGCCTCATTACCCCCTGGTAGGACTTTCACCTGGAATTCAAGGGGTGGTCAACGGCACCAATTCTATGGCAGGATCGGGAATCAATATGAAATAGATTTGTTGGGTAATACCTAATATATAAATATATAACCCAATAAGTCACAGATTTGTCTTTGCTTTGTTTGGTAATACCATGAATATAGATTATAACCCATAAAGTCACAGACTTCCCTATGCTTTGATGGGTAATACCAATATATAATGTAAAACCCTTTAATTCACAGACTTGTCCATGCTTTGTTGGGTAATACCCAATATATAAGTTTATTACCAAGTAAATCACAGACTTGCCCATGCTTTGTTTGGTGGGGTTTTTACATTAAATACATGTAGTTATTTATTATTTATTACATGCCTTATTAATAAAAAAAATAGATTTTCCCCCATTATTAAACAGCCAGTAAAGTGGAGATATCATTCTAGCTGCTATAGAATAATAAAATATTAAGTAATCAAGTGAAGTGAATTAAAAATGGGCAGTTGAAAATTAGTTTTAATAGCTATGTAGAGTGTACATAAATACATATCATTACAATCACTTTTTTTCAACTAAACTTATCAATGCTTTGTGAAACCAACACTGAAAAAAATAACTAATGAAAGTCACTGGGAAGACTAGTAAATTTACTGTCCATACAATCACTACCTTAAAAGTCGTTTTACTAGGTATTGGGTATATTTACTTCTAATATTAGTAAGTCTAAGAATTCATAAGTAATTTTCACTGGGTATTTAAGTATCTTTGAGACCACTACTTCACTTTTCACTATCTTAGCTAGTACACAGAGTGATTACTAATCACGAAGAACGCTCTACTAGGCACAATAGTTAAATCAACTAGGTAATTCTCTCAGTGTAATACAATCATGGAAAGAAAATACTTACGCAAGAACGTGCTTAAAAAGTCAACCAAATAAATGTCTTTTTGTGTGAAACCTTTTCAAGTACTCAACTAATAAACCCAGAAATGTTTCGGACATACTGTACCCCTTATGTGTCTAAATGTGTGTCTACCTGTCCGTCCGATTGTACATTTTTCACATTTTTAACTTTTTCTCAAGAACCATTGGGTCAATTTTAACCAAACTCGGAACAAAACATTCTTAGGTGAAGGGAGTTTAAATTGATAATTTAATATTGTACATCAAGGGCCTAGCCCCCGTCCAAGGGGAGATAATCACGAAAATACAAAAATGGGGTGAGTTCAATTGAAAATCTTCTCAAGTAACAGTCGGTCAGAAAAACAAAAAATTATGCAGAAGCATCCTGGGGTAGATTCTAAATTCTTCAAATCATGACCTCTTAGGGTAGTGTGGGGCCAGAATAGGGAAGTTTTATATTGAAATATAGGAAAACATATAGGAAAAACTTTGAAAATCTTCTTTTCAAGAACCACTGGGTCAGAAAATCTTAGATAATGCGAAAGCATCCTAGGATAGTGTAAATTCTAAATTGTACAATCACAGTAGGGAATCCAAGTTTTACATAGAAATATATAGGGAAAAACTTTAAACTTCTTTTCAATAAACACTGGGTCAGAAAATCTGAAAATCTGCAATAATTCTCTCAGGTACCACTGAGTCAGAAAAGCTAAAACTTATATGGAAGCATCCTGGGGTAGGGTAGATTCTAAATTCTTCAAATCTTTACCCCCGAGGGAATGGCGAGGCCACAAGGGGGAATCCAATTTTTACATTAAAGTATTCTGAGAAAGGTCTTTTAAAGTCATCTTCTTAAGAACCACAGGGTCAGAAAAGCTGAAACATCTGTGGAAGCATCCTTGGATAGTTTTAATTCTAAATTGTAATAATAATGACCCCTGGGGATTGGGCAAGGTCAAGGTAGGTATTGCAGCGAGGGAAATCTGTTAGATAACAGAATGCCCAAAGTTAGGCAGGTGAGCAATTTGGCCCATGGGCTTCTTGTTTATATTAAATCTTTTAATATTAATTTTTATCAAAATTTTGTGGAATTGACAACAACCAACAAAAAGCATTTTATCGGATGGATAATGATACACCTGCACATATTACAAAACACAGTTCATGTTTGGAGTTATAAATATCATTGTTAATCATTTGTTTTTGTTCCCTTTCTTTGAATAGGATGGGATTGTGTCAAGGTTAGGGTTAGTGTTACAGGGTAAGGGTTAGGGTTTTCGTCAAACTTCACATCATTTTTATAGCGTCACAACAGATATTTTTTCTTTGGAGGATACTTAATATCATGTCACAAGTTTAGAAAAGTGGATAATTCTTAAAAAAATTTCTCCTACGATATGCAAAATGAAATAGACTTGGAAAATAATAGTAATATTTCAATATAATTACAAATATTGACAAAGCACGCTCAGTGCAGGTTTACAGATGAAAACAAATTTCAAAATATGTTACCTTGGTGCTTAAGGGTCATTGATACTCTGATAAGAGAGATAACTCTTCATGACAGAAATGCCTATTATTCCTTTATAGATTTGTCAAGTAAAAGTGTCTTTTTTGTCCAATTTAGTCCCGCAAGTTATGCTATGATTGTTTTTTTTTATTATAAAATAACATTTCTTTTGGAAAATCATTAAGGTTCAAGCAACATTTTATATGAGTGAGCGGAGGGTTTATGAACCTTAAAGTGTAATTTAAATTTTTGAAAATATACCAGGCCAGGGGAATTTTATTAAGAAAAGCAAAATGGTAAAAATTAGCCTATGTGTTATTGCTGATTTTTGTCATTTTGTATTTCCTCAAAAAAATCACCTGGCTTGGTATATTTTTCTAAAGTTTATATAATATTTTTAGCACCAAGAAAAAATATTCTGAAATTTGTTTTACCTGTAAACCTTTTTTATTTGTCTATTATTGCTTTTTATTGAAATAGTTTTAATATTTTCCAAGTTTGTTTCATTTTCCAGTTCTTAGGAGAAAAAATTCTACGAATTTACCACTTTTTTAAACTTGTGACATGATATTAAGAGGCAGTCCCCCGAAAAACCAGTCAATAGGTGGCACATGGCATGTCATGGATTTTTATTATTTTTTGCACATAGACTTTTTAAAGCAAGTGTTTACACATGACAACATCAAAATTTTTTTTAAGTGGTCCTCTAGTCCTATTTTTGGTAATGGCCTCATTTTAAGTGCAAAAAGGTCAACATTAGGGTATAAAAAAAAATACTGTTTTTATTTTGTTTTATATGTAACAGATACTCAAAAGCTAGATGTGTCAATCAATATTATTTATAGCAATGACTCTTACCTTTCATTTTATAATGAATAAGACACCAAATTATATTTCTTTAGAAAAAAATAATATGGCCCAAAACTGAGTTTAACAAGTGACTTTTTAATTTCAGTATCCGATTTTTGATACGTTATAAAATCCAATACATTACTATGACAGAATTTTTTCCTCATGTTATTATGAATTCAAAGTAAAAACTTTTGAGTCACTTCATAAAATTGGTTGGAACAAGTATATTGATTGATTGATTGTATATTGTTTAACGTCCCTCATATTTTCACTCATACGGAGACGTACAAGTACATGTATATTGAGAGAAATATACCTATTAAGATTTTTCGCAAAAAAACGATCCCGATCGGAATCATATAAAGAACAAAATACTAAAATTGTATCGTTAAATTTGGCTCTTTTGTTGTAATATACTTCAAAATTTACTTTATTTATTTTCATACATGTCTTATAGGTGGCAGTTGCCTTTACTTTGATAACTTTATAAATTTTGAATTATTTTCGATCGGGATCGGTTTTATTTCAATCGGGTATGGTTTTTATCTTGAAATTAGGGATGTGCTTGATTGTAAAGTCATATTTCAATTCCGAGAGTTCCAAAAATTCTACCAATCAAGTAAAACTGAAATCAAAATTAGTTCACAATATGGCTGCAGCTCGAAGAATAAAGAATTTCTTCCTATTTTATTAAATGATTTCTTGTAAGATGCAATGAAGGATGAAAGTGCGAGTGAATGCTGTAAAGAACAAAATTTCATGCTGTGTGCAGCTCGTAGGTGAACTTAAAATTAACATGATTTGAATAATATTATGAGAACAATATTAAATTTTAATTTGCAAATAGGTCTATAGGACTGTATTAGGGTCCAAATACAGGGGAAAACTTCATACATGTTTTAATCGGCACTCTTGACAAATGTACACAGTAGTCACCATCTTTAATTCCTTTCACACCACCTCTCAACAGGGAATTGATAGAACTGCGCCGGAATTGAATTCCGGCGAATTTGATTGTAATTCCGCCAATTCCGAAAATTCCAGCTACCAATTCAATCAAGCACGCCCTAGGAATATCTCCTAAACGTGGTTCTTCATTTTAATTTACCAGAAAAATGATATGCCTATCTTTTGTTTCTTTTCAGTCATTAAATGTTTTAAATGATTTCGTCCATATATTCAAATGTATATATTTAAAATTCTTAATGTCTTTTACGTACATGATCACAGTGTACATGTAAAACGTTTTATTTCTTGATACTCGGTATTTAAAAAAAAAGAGTTTGTACATCCATTATTCAACAACTGAGAGAAGACAGCTTAGCTTCATTTAATATCTTATTTCCAAGTAATTTTTTTCTTTTATTAATATTTTCTCAGGAATAAATAAGGAGTAAAATTTTATTAGTGACGTAATAATTTTTGCACGTACCTACAGTGTAAATACAGAAAATATTTTTATGCGTATAGGCTCGGGTTTATCCAAGTTTTTTCAATCTGTCATCTGTTAAGCCTTTTCTCCTATATATTCCTCTTTTACAAAATTTTATTTTATGTAAATAAAAAAAAGTTCTTTCATATACATCATTATTTAAGAGCCCATAAATCGCAAACAAAAAGCAGGGGGGGGGGGGGACAAGGCGGCATCATGGCATAATTTTAACGAAAACATTTTAGAATTGGCTAACATAGCCACATATTTGAACTTCATATTAAACGTGAGTATGTAATTATTTCGATTTCCAAATTATTAAAAAAAAAATAATAATAACTAGAGCCGAGCTCAACGCAAAGCAACGAGTAGGTCTTCCGTTGGAGATGTGGACAGGAAGTACAGACCTTGGGTCAAGGTCACTGCACTTTCTTATGTCCACAACCTTTCTTCCCAGCATGAGCCTCCAGTAAATTCTAATTACAAAGTTATGCTTAAACATTTTTTTCTTTGTCAGTGACCTTGATTTACCAGAAAGACATTTGATCAGGGTCATGACAAAACCTCCAATCATAAGTAATCTATGTTTCAAGTAAGAGCCTCCAATGATTTTCATTTACTAATTCATAGCAAAGTAAAGAAAATATTTCTTTTGTCAGTGACCTTGATCTTAACAGAATAACCTTGGCTCTGTGTCAAGACAAACACCTTTTAGTGATTAGAAGTTCATAACCCTGACAGGAATTCTACAACTTTTCTGTCATTGGCCGATGAAGATGTTTGAAATTTGCATTATCTCGTTCCATTTTGTCACAGTTCAGAAAAACTGTTGAGGTATTTTAAAACATCACCGGATATTAATATTCAAACAACATGGAGTTTCTACTAGTATTTATGAAAGATAGACGGGGTTGAAAGTCCCTTCCATAATACGTATTTTAGGTAATAGCTTTACTTTCAATAAAATTAAACTCAAAAGTTCACAAATAAAATATCTTTCCTCATTTATTTCAAAGTTTGGGTAAAGGGGTGAGGAGCATTGGATGTCATGATGTATACGTAATACATTCGAGGTTATTATTCTGTTAGACAGGAAGACCCGAGGAGTTGTGATTTGCTGATCATGATCTAAAACACGTTGACAAACGGAAACCACATGGTTTTATACACGTTATTCAATCAATTCATTCATAATTATTTTCCTTGAAGGAGGAATGCATGGATAAAGGATTAATGAAAATTCCCGATGTACAATGGCATCCGTGCATGGACTTCATTTTAGTACTACATAATGATATTGTGCTTGAAGTTGAATAAAATCATCAAATAAATTAAATTTAAATAGGAAAGGGAGATTATGTTTAATATAATAAAAATTAGACAATACTTGATACAGGGACACGCTGGTAAAAACTTGAATGTAGTTGAATAAAATGCCTCTCACTCGCTTTCTCTCGAACGAGTATCTTTTAAACCAAGGAAAGTAATTTGCGGTAGATATAAGTTCATCATTTTAAAGAAAATACTGAGTTGTATAGGGTAAACGATACAAATGGTTTGACTTTGGTGCCGGTTATGATTTTAACAGTTTAATTTAGGTTTTAAAAGCGTGTAATTACATGACAAGTCTGTAATATTCAGATAAGATTGTTACCCCGGTATATAAGTTCTTAAATTTTCGTTCTGGACATATGCAGGTTTATTACTACTTGAATGTACATTGTATAACCTGCTACTAATATTTAATCACGGAACATAATTACAATGTTAGCACACTATACTCATCATTTATACGGGTTTTGAATAAATTATAAAACAAATTAAGTTCATTGCTTTAAAATCATCATTTCTTGAACTTTACTATAAAACCTGTATATAAATTAATAGACAGTGTGCAGCACAGAAGTCACTTATGAAGTTTACACGTGCCGGTGTTACTTATCAATGTTTAGTCCATTTCATTGAGAATAATTATATCCTTACGATTTTGAAGATTCTCTTTAAAAGTTTAAAATTGGTATAGCCATGGTTCATATCTGTGATGAAAAAAAATGTGTTTCGGAAAACTTGTGTTGAAAACGGATTGATTTGTGTGTGAAAAGAGCAAAGCTTAATTGTGCATTTTAATAAATATTGGTTGAAGTACACTAACTGCAGATCGCCAGTCCTTGCGCTATGAATCGTCAAATTACACATGGAGCTAACGAATATTTAAGAACTGAAGACTGATTAATGTACATGTAAAATAAATGCCCCAGCGTTTTGTGCTAAAGTCAAACCTAAAACATTTTAAGATATTTTTGAAAGATTTGATTTACTTAGAGTAAATAATATTTTCTTACTGTTGTAAAATGGTTTGTATATACCAATTCTTTAGCCTATCAATGGTTCACCGAGGTGTGTCGCTTTAGAATTTCTCGGCCGCTTGTAATCGAAAGATAGATTTCGTAATGGTAAACATACTTAGATTCTGAGTTCCAGGTGAATATGAGAATCGCGCAGTAAATAATTGTGTATTATTTGACTCTTAAATGTTTTTTTTTTGTTTTAATGAAATCCGAGCGTATATTGTTTCCGTTCAAATTGTTTGTGTTTATATTCAAACGAATAAAAGATACTCGTACATGTACTTTTTTGTATAACTCTAAAGACTTTCTCTTGGAAAGATCTTTATTAATAAAAGGAAAATGATACCATTGAATACTCTGAACGGGAAACAAACAACACGTTTAAAACCTAATTTATAAAAGTGATATGATACAGCGTGGTAAATTATTTATTACTTACGGCAAGTTTATTTCAATCATACGCATAAAGAGTTCTTCAATATAAAAATGAGAACGGAGCCTTGTTTACGGTGAATACGGATCTAGCTTTCTTTTCTACTTAACAGAATATTTTTAGTTTTCAAGATAAAAAGGAAAATATGTAAAAATTTTCGCTCTTTTAGGCGTTCTATTTTTTGACCCCTATATAGCGCCATTTTGAATACAGAAATCGAAAAACAAAAACCGATGTGCACAACATCAATCCTTCTGTTATCTAAAACCAGTAAAATTTCTGCTCCAGCTCTAGTGGTCTCTGAGCCTTTGTCTGGAAATGAAAGCCTATAATTTTTCGTTTAAAGGGAAATAACTCATAACCGGAAGTAAATTTCACTTCCGGTTTTGAGTTATTCCCCTTTAAACGAAAAATCATAGGCTTTCGTTTCCGGATAAAGGCTCAGAGACCACAAAAGCTGGAGCAGAAATCTTACTTGTTTTAGATAACAGAAGGATTGAAGTTGTGCACATCGGTTTTTGTTTTTCGATTTCTGCATTCAAAATGGCGCTATATAGGGGTCAAAAATTAGAACGCCTAAAAGAGCGAAACTTTACAGATTTTTTTCCTTTTTATCTTGAAAACTAAAAATATTTTGTGAAAACATGTTGAATAAAAGTTGTGCATAATTACAAGCGCTTTCATTTGATATCATTAAAAAGGGGCTGGCCCCTAAAATTAGGGATCTAGGGCCCTTGAAAGTTTTTGTTTAATATCTCAAAAAGTATTGAGAATTTATAATACGTCAAATAAGCAAAGTTGTTCAAAATGTCAAGCTCAATCTAATGAGGTTGTCAAAATACGTCCGGGGACGTCACTTCCGGTCAAACCGGAAGTAGTCAAAAATTGCATATTTTTGTTGTTCTTGACAGGTTTTTGGATATCATATGTCACTGGAAGCTTAAATCTTAATTTTCCGTCCGTTGACGGTACTTCCGGTCAAACCGGAAGTTGCCAAAAATGGCTTGATTTTGCAAAAATGAACATAGATTTGGAGGATTAAACCATTTTTCGACTTCATTACTCTTTTTTTTTCAAATGAAAGTTACTTCCGGTCAAACAGGACGGAAGACCTACTCGTTGCTTTGCAACGAGCTCGGCTCTAGTTTGTTTTATATTTTTAATTGTATCGCTGATTGTTTATTCTTACTGATTGCGCATATTCTAGTATTAAAAACATGTATTTATTAGATATAAAAAATATCATTTAAACGTTTTGGATAATGCACTGTGTAGAGTAATTGAACAGAAAAGGAGAAATTACTTATTTTTAATTATTTTCCTTTGCACTTTTACGCAAAGAATTTACAAACTTTCATGAAAATCTTGTAACTATTTGATTGTGACGCAGTATTAGTCAGGTATACGTATATGACGTCACTGATACATCAATGGAAACGTTGATTCAACCCGAATAATACAGCCCAATTTTATCCAAATATTACATTTGAAGGCGAAGAGTTCTATTTTGAAAATAAAGTAGTTATTTTTTGTTTGATCATTTTCTTTCGTGTATCGGTTCTATTTTTTATTTTACTAGGATTCCGATAGTAAGGTGTGTAGCGATTTACCGATGTCAAGGGAGATAACTCTTGCATTTCATAAAAACGTCTACATATTTTGCCAGAAAACTAATTCAAAAGTGTTTTTCCCACCTATTTTATTTTTAAAACAGAAAGATGAAACATTTCTAGATTAAGTTCAGTGTGAATAATAGTCCTATTAAGAATGTATAGTAAGTTACAGTTCTTTGTTTCTGACCTAAATTCAATGGTTTATATAGGGGATTTCAAGAACACGAAAGAAAAGGATATTTTACTAAATAAGCGATTTTAAAACAAGTCTTCTATTACATTATTCCATTTGCACTACATTGATATTGTTTTCAATAAAATATCAAATATTCGTCAAATGTGATGTGCCGCCTATCAATACAATACTGCCTGGTTTTTCGGTGGACTGCCTCTTAAGTCTAATCTAAAGACAAAAAAATGTTTGTATCATCTGTTCTTAATTTTCTTAGCTTTTCTCTATTAAAACTAGTTACTGTTAATTTTTTTGTAATTAGTTATGAAAACATAATGATATATAGTCACATTTTAAAACCATTGTATCAAATACTACATGCGTAACTTAGCGTAATTATTACGTCGTGTTTGACCTTCTAGTCTGTCACCTCAGGCAATTTATTTGATCAAATCTTACACACTTAGATAGTTTGTAAATCTTACTCACTGTAGATGTATGTACAGAATTAAATTTTAGTAATTCCGACGCTGCCTTTGAATCCCCGTGAATTCAAAGATACATAACTCTTGATCAAATATTTCGTCAAAATTAACACTCGTCAATTTTCGTGAACAAAAAATCGTCAGTTTTTAACTCGTCAATATAACAAGTTTACAGTACTTTTAAAAGTATGAGTTACGAGCAAGTTGAACGAGCATGTTTTCACACCTTAGTGTCAAGTGGAACCTTCTATATTTTTTGTCTTTTGTCTTGTATTGTTTCATTTGTCTTTGTACAAAGTTGTTATTAAAATGTAGTGGTTTAGATTTTTATTTCATAGCCATCATTTCGTAAATAATATTTTTTAAGTATTTGCTGATATTTCAATCTGATAATTCTATTTACCTTTTGTTTTCAGTTGTTACTTACGTAAAAGCCCTTTATTATTAGTCTTTTATAAGTTAGGACATGAGTTGACATTTTCACACGATTTACTTTTTAAACAGGAAGTGTCATCCATGTTGGCAGTCTTTCCGTAGTACTTTTGATAGCTGCGTTCTGATTGGTTAATTTAGCTTTAGGATCTTTGATAGTCATTGGGTTTTATTTTGGGCCTTGCCAGGGTATTTAAACCCGTGTTCGAGCAGTTTACTTCCCTTGGGTTGGGGAACACAGCCTCATGGTTAGTTCCTCTTTTCTGTGCTAAGAAAACCTCATGGTTTATGAGCACTATTTGATTAGATACTTAGCGGGCTAAGAAAACGTCATGGTTTAACAGTTCTCTAGGTCTTAGCTTAATTAGATTTACTGTCACGTTTTTCACATGTTAGGAAACAGTTAGGATGTAGGTTATTATAAGTAAATTTAGTTTCCCCTTTCCAAGTCCAGCCTGGTCTAGGGATATGTAGATAACAGGTCTATTTTCTAGAACCACTATTTAATCTATATTTTTGGGTGTTGTTTATTTTCTGGGTGGGTTATTTTTAGAGCCTAGAATTAGTATTGATATTTTCAGTTCAACTCTAGAGTGTTGATAGTAGTCATATTGGGTGATGTAGCTCATTCCCTTTTCATTTTTCCATCTCATTGATTTTTTATAGGATTTTTCACCTTTTTGACAAGTATGGAAGCTCAGTAGGGACATAAATTATTTTTCATAGTTTGACACATTCCTCCCATTTTCTATTACATTTTTCAATTATTTATTCATTGAGATTATTCAATGAGATTATTGTGATTTACCTGCTTAATTAAATCAATTTTTGATAAAGCTCTATTAATCCTGTGCAATTTTCAAAGACTTTTCTGTTTGTTAAATTTTGATCATTATTTATTATTTGTTATCATCTACAAAGATTAATTCTCACTTTATTAAATTGATAAAACTTACAACTGTGTTTTCATTTAGCGTTGACCATAGTTCAGAAATCCCCTTACCTGGGTTGATCATTGATAATTGGATATAGTTTACTCCTTTAAGCCAAGTTGGCTAGGAACTTTGGTAATTTATACATTAAAGATTTCTACTTCCGGTTACAAAATAAATGTTGAAAATTTCCTTCTTTTACTGAAGATGCTTAATTTGAATCTTATTCACATGATCTTTCAATTTGTTTTTGTATACATTGATTATTGCTGTTTAAACAGTTTTTTTAATTTCTTTCAATCTCATAAACCTGAATATCCTGGCATGATTCCTGTCCAAGATATAGGTAGTCGTCAACAATGCAAATGGCGCATGGACCATACGTGCAATCTTCTTTACGGAGCAATTTTTTCAAAAAAATTCCAGATTCACTCAGGAGATGAATATTTGATTCATTATTTTCGTAAATGCAAACAAGTATGCAACGGCTTTCATCGGTACAAAGACCTGTCGGAAAAATTTTCGACGGAGACTCTCTTGCATATTGAAAGATTTGTCTACCTTCCTTTACTGCTACTACAGCTCGTTTTCCTGCATCAGATACTATCACGTCCCCGTTTTTATTTTCGGTCATATAAAGGGGTTTACAAAATAATTTTTCCTTTTCTTCCAAAACTTCTTTTAGAGGATAACCATTTTCAGCATATCGGTTAATTTTTCCCTTGCCCGATTCCTCTTCATGCAAACCTACTAGAATATCATTGTTATATGCTGAACTGTAAATACACCAAGCCACCCAATTCAAAGTATCTTTTTCTGTTGGTTTGGAAAAAAGAGCTTTTTCTGTGTCGGAATTACATTTAAATATATGTTCTTCTTTTAAATATATCATTTCTCCTTTGCGGGTTACAGAATGACAACCTGTGTTAAACCAACCGACATCCACAAGTTGAATTAAATATCCATATTGATCCAGTTTCATAACACGCCCACCATCACTTATCCAGAAGTTGCCAGATCCAGCATCTGATATATGATACACACGTCTCACTTTAGAAATACTTATAAGATCTGTAAAAATATTTTAAAAGTATTAGAAAGTATCTTAAGAAAACTGTAAAAAAAAATATTACGGCTTATTTGATAATGTGTAACTTGTTAATGTGTAACTTGTTGCATAATAAACAAAATACAGCTACCCATCCCAAATTTTATGAGTATATTTTCAATGCCGACCTATTTATAAAATCACATACATATTATAGAGAAATGTATCGACAAAATCTATGTATTTCAAGATCAAATTAAATAATTGTATTGATATGGCTTGGAAAATATACTATAAGGGGCATGAGCACAGTTTCAAATAATGAAGGATATGGAAATTACGAACAATATTCAATATCAAAGTCCATAAAACACTACAAAACAGGAGTAGAGCGAACACGGACCTCTAAAACATCATAGGTGGGATCAGGTGCCATTGAGGAGTTAGCATCCCCTGCCGACCGGTCACACCCGCCGTGTGCTCCTTGTCATGATCGGGAAATAACGGAAAAATCCGTCGTCAAGCCAGTATATAAATAATTTACTAACAATTAGTAATAATTCTTTTCACCAATTTTTTAATGATAAGCAGAAATTCAAACATCCTTTATTGATTTACAAAGGAGATAGAAAACTTAAAATTCTTCATAATGTTAGCAAGACTCGTGCTTTTTTTCCCCATATATTGAAAATATCATATTCATGATAAAACGAGATTCAGCAAATCACTAAAAACTGTCGAATCGTATTTAGAAGTAACGCAATAATTGTATACTATGTTGAACATTCCAGATGTATATTATGGTATATTTCATTCAAATACAGACATTTGTCTACCCTGATTTTTCTTCAAAAAGCTCAAAATGAACTTTGTGCATAGTTATACATTCATATATACATTCAATTTGTGTAAGCATCTAACAAAAGTTTAAACTTACACTGTCCATAAAAAATACAAGTACTAAGTTTCATTTTGAAATAGGGGAAAAAATTGCATTCTAGCTTTAGTCAATATGAAAATAAAAATCGCATGATTATATTTTTGATTGTACAGCTGTATGTTTTAATTATCTTTAATTTTAAAGACATGTTAGTGTAGACATATGAAAACTAGATGCTGTCATGAGACAGTAATACCCGCACTAAGGTGTTTGCCTCTAAATACACACTCCTTCATATTGGGCTTTCCAAGGAAAAAGTCAAAATAATTCTATAATTATCACCGTACATGTATTCATCAAATTAAGCATAAAATTTTCAGGTGACCATGTGATCTATGAGCCTCATATATGTATTTTGTATACTTAATTCATTACCAGTCTGAAATAACAGAATTTAATTAATGAAGTAAATTACTTAATTAGATTCTGATAAATATTTTGCCCATAATTTGGAACTTTTAACATTTACTTTCTCAACGACATAAAATATCATTGTAGTACAAAGCGTTTTTGATGAATTTATCAAAATGTGCAAACTGTTTTTAGTATTTGGTCAGGAAAAAAACACATTGAAAATACAACACAATTAATTTGTCAATGCCTATCCCCCCCCCTCCCACCAACACGCACAAACACACCCTCCCTCTCTCTCACACATTTTTTTAAATAGACCTAGATGTCAAAAGTATGTTAAAACATCGTTTATTATGATACATGTAGTTTGAAATATGTTCTTGTACTAAACAGTTTTACGTGTGAACATCTTATTGAAAATTTCTACATTTACATTGTACATTGGGTTTGCGTCACCCATTATCATATTTTTAGATATCACCACTCAGCACACCTCGGCCGATTCATACTTCATCTGATGAAGGCGACGGAATCAGCAAAGGTTTGCTGAATGAGATTATTTCGCACATGTATGCTGACAATGCAGTGTGGTCAGTTAAAATCATTTGTGTTTTAATTGGATTATAACAGTCGGTAAGTACAAGATTTAGTATAGATTGCATAAAAAGAAATAAATGCAAATGGTTAGGTTCAAAAAGGGTAAAAAATCATCGCATGCCACAGTCGACAAATTTCACATTGTCAAGTTATCTCCCGTTGCGGACGTGACATTCAGTATATAGAGGCGCAGATCCAGAATTTTTTTTTCGGAAAGGGGGGGGGGGGGTCACACCTCAGACAAAAACATTCCAGCCCAAGATTTCCTGAGAAGCAAATGAAAAAATAATAAAAACAATGATGCCGGGGTCCATGTTTTCTAAGGGGGAGGATGTCCAAAGTCATTTTTATTC